>OZ005661.1:192637904-192884904 GCA_963930645.1 Salticus scenicus
TCACGCAAAAGTGTTCGTCAAATACAAATATTTCTAAACTATGTTAAGCTGTTTTTAATTTACACTGCAAATATTCAAATATAAATTTTCCTTCTATTTTCCAAACTGTATAAATACGTGAATAATAATGTAGTTAAATATACACTGAGTTAAATACACTGAGAAAAAATTATGTAACTGGCATCTAGAATCTAAATTGTGGCTCTAAAAAAAATAGTTCCCTGTCATCCTTATAAATTCTAGTCCCCTTGGAAAGCGAGTTCTAGAAGCCCCTATTAGAATTCTAGAGCGTTTGCCTATATTCTCTAGGGCAAAGTTATTTAAAAATCTCTGGAAATAAATGAGACTGCAAGAGGCGGGTTTCAGCAACTATAATCTTGGTTTATTACCAAATTCTAGAAAATCAAGCGAGAATTTCTCGCAATACAAATGATTCAGAATATTTAGAGTATTCAGAATATTGTTTCACCAATTAGAAATGTGTACACTAGAAATTCTCGATCATTTCGTGTATTCAGTTTATTGGCGTGCCTTATGTGCATAGCTCGGAAATCTATATTTCTAGTTAAGGATTTAGAAAATGGCCACTTATTCATTTTAGTGAAAGACGGTATATTTTGTTTCTCTGTGTAAATGGTTTCCTTTAAGTTAAGAATGTAATTTTTTATAATAAATTTCTGGGTTGAGTTTTTGTAATTAGGAATCAAAATTAATATCCTCTGCCATTTAAAGAATTTTAAGAAATATATATCTATTTATAAAATTTAGCTAAATTTCTACAGACTTGACATACTTTAAAGGAAAAAAAAAAAATACTTAAATAAGCATCAGTGAAAAGACCTTGAAATATTTATTACGGCTTTTGTCGTAAGATATTTCTCCTTTCTTGACCGGAGTTTGAAACATGTTGATAAATGTTTATGAGCCAGAAAAGAATTATATATTATGAAGAGGCTTTCAAATATTTCCTTATCCGGTTACTACGTGAATTATTCTTTATAGATATGCATACATATGGATACAGTTTTGAGTGCAACGTGAATTTAAGATTCTGTATCAACATTGTGAATTTTTTTGTAAACTCTATATGGTTTTTCTAGAACACTGTTATTGTAGAACAAAAGAAGTCATTACAAGGAATTTTTATTTTTTCTTTCCAAAGATACAAAGAAGATAATGTAATTTTTATTATTTTTACAGTGACGTAGGTATTTGTGTGTATCAGTGTGAGTGAAAACGATGTCGTCTAAATGCTTTATTCGAATGAGCCGAAAAGTGGTACGTAGTTAATTATTATTATTTTTACAGTGGAGTATGTATGTGCGTGTATGTATGTCAGTGACCATTATAGCGTCTAAATGCTTACATTATCAGAAAATATTGCTAATATATATTCAGAAACCACCCAATTTCAGAAATATTAATAGTCTCGGATACCAAGATCGGAAATTCCTTTCTACACGTAAGCAAGGAAGAATCTCTAGCTTAACAATAGGTTTTGTAAAATGTAAAAGTTTTTATGGATATGGTAAAATATTTTAAGATAGTTAAAAAAAAATTAAATGTTAAAACTGAATGTTGGAGGACATCTTGGCAAAAGTGAAATGGTGACAACGCAACATCGCTGTCTGAAAGAAATAGCACTGTCGTACTAAAAAGTCAAAATACTGTGAATTATATTCTAAACTATTACTGAATAATTTAAAATTTATTTGTTTTCTGTACCTTTCCTCTACTGTATATATGTGTTGTTATGCTATAGTTTAAAACAACAGCTGCAATAAAACCAAGAGAGCTATTTTGTGCAGTCTGTTCTTGAAGGGTAAGTGTGATTTCGCCCATGGATAGAAGAGATTGTGTTTAATTACAACTACAATAAAATTTTTAACACAATTATAATTGCACTTAAATTTCACTGTTGAAAAGTTTTGTAAACAAATATTTTTGTATTATAAGTGATTACTTCAACCTAATAACTAAAAAATCAGAAAAAAGAATCATAGAAATTAAACAATAATTACAAAAATTATTTAAAGAAAAATATTAAAGTATTTGAGAACAACAACACCAGATATGTTTACAAAATAACAAAAATCTGTAGTGACTCATCACGTCTTTTAAATATTAAGTGATTAACGGTTGTTAAAAAAAAAAAAAAATAAATAAATAAATAAAGTTAAACTCGAATAAACTACTATGTCAGTAACGCCAAAGAAAAAAATATTGGTAATGCATACAGCTGTTTCGGTAGCCTAAAGCGTACCGTCTTCAGTGCAAAAAGATTCTGAATCAAGAGAAGTGCTCGTATATATAGTAGAGGGGCCGGATTTAGTTCAACCAATAGGAATACGGGAAAGGACCTTTCCCGTAATAAAACAAAATAGGAGTTCATTTTCTTTGGACATAAAAATAAATACATTTAATTAAACGTGAGCTTTAAAAAATTGTAAAAAATTATATTATGCCTCTGGCAAAAATTGACGTCATTATCACTTTAAAGATTTTCTACACATTGATAAAGTGCTAATGTAGTTCATGATGCAAATATATGTTGTTCTGAAAGGATTAATATTTTATTTTTTAAAGCAACTTTTTTTTTTAATTCAAATTTCCCGTAACTCTTTAACCAATCACATTAGAACATCCATCTTTGGAAAGTCGATTATAAGGATTTTCTCGCCAAATTTAGCGCCAAATCCATTACCTGCCTATTGGAGTTTTTTAATGCGTTTTAAAGGAAAAATTAAGCTATTTTAACGCGAAAAAGAGCTGGAAATGCAGAAAATTGACATTTTATCAACTTACTAAGCCTCTCTGAAAGAATTTATACAAAAATAAATACAATTATCTACAATTTCGTAACAATACGCATTGATAAAATGCTAATGTAGTTAGGTATGACTCAATAGAAAATTTTAAAACATGGTTTATAAAAAGTTTTTTATCTTATAATTATTTTTTAAATTAACACAAGATAAACACTTTTTATCTTAGACGCTTCAAACAATATATTCAATATGTGCATTCAAATCGGCACTCTACTATTGCTGATGATCAACTATCTAGGGTCGCTACGGGCCCATTCTACTCCTTCCTTCCGATCCTCTATGAGCGCAATCTCTCTTACCACGTCACCTCTGTTTATATATCATTACAGAATAAATAAATTGTATATTTTCTAATAATTTATAACAATGTATTTCATTATAAAACAATAATAAATGACATCAGTTTTAGAATATCACATTTATGAATGAAATGCGTTTTTAAGCTCATTCTTATAATAATTAATAACATTTATAAATGTTATTAGAAGAATATAAATTTGTTGTATAATAAATTTGTTATGTACCATTTTCATTCATTGTAAAAGGTTTCACTAGTTTTTAAAAGATACTGTTTAAAGACTTTTAATGTTAAATTTATTAAAAAGAAAGTGAAATATATATATATATATATATATATATATATATATATATAGAGAGAGAGAGAGAGAGAGAGAGAGAGAGAGAGAGAAAATGGAGTGTATTTTTTTATTTTGGAATACAATATGCTAGAATAAATATTGCGAGATAGATAGAGCCTTCATATTTCTCTTTCTCTATTACTGTTTTTTCTGATAAAATAACTAAAATAACATTTCATATCCTGCCATTTTAAAGAAAATAAAATCCTTTTCATCTTTTAGTAATATTAAAAATTCAGCCGTTTACTTGGATGATAATAGATTCGCATTGAGGTTTAAAAAAAGAAGCGAATTAAAAAAAAAAAAAAAAAAAAAAAAAAAAAAAAAGAAGAAGAAGAAAAAGAAGAAGAAAAAGTCATTCCAGTTTTCGATAGGGTCGTACGAAAAGAAACCTATTGTGCTTATTATACTTCTATGGAAATGAATAAAAGTTCAAAAGAATAAGAGCTGTTTCATTTTATTATTATATTATTATTATTATTCCCGTTTTCTAAAGAAGAATCTTTACAAGTCCTTATAATTGTAAAATGTAAATTTTTCATTGTAATTGTGCGATTCTTTTAGAAAGAAGTATTTTTTTTTATAAATCATAAGTAGAATTGGTATTTAAAGGAAAAAATATCCTTTTTGGCAAATGCTAAAATAGAAACAAGTAAATAAATTAATAACTTTGTAGTTAAGAAAATATTATATCTGTAGAATATGAAACTGCTTACGTTAAATAGTGCATTACTAAAATAATTATTCTTTACTTTATATGGACAACCAATTATAAGAAAAGAATACAAAATAAATATTTATTAACAAATGTTAATTATCTGGTGTGGCAGTCGCACGTTTTTCTCTTACTCTGAAATTCAGTAATCTAAAGTCAGATTAGAGATTAAGAGGTAAGATAATGAGTATTGTTATATAAACTTATGGTAAAAACAATTGAAACTAGGTTTCGGAACTGATTTACTTGATAAATAATTCTGCTTGAGGGGGCTACCGCCCCTACTCAACCGCCTTTTTGAACAGTGTGCCTACATATAGAATTCAAACCTGTTATTGAATTTGAAAGTTCATTCCAAATTACTGAGGCAAGTTTCCTTGCATCATTCCTTGAAACTTAACAATTTTGATCAAATTTTTCAAGTAACAAACTTATATTAACTTCAAGATACATATAACATTTGAATTGACCGAAATTATTTTTTTTTTTTTTTTTTAAGTTACTCTGAAAAGAAACATGAACAAAGATCGAATGTTAAAAATTTGACTTTAGTATTCAGGGAACCTTAAAATGTGTAAATATACAAAAAACAACTATTGGGTGTTTAGTTAATATATATATATATATATATATATATATTTACCTTATCGGTATGAAGAAATAGTTTTAATTCTTGTGCAGTGTTCCTGAACACGGCAAAATATTATAGTAAAGCATTTCAGCTAATTACATTGAATAAAAAAAAAAAAAAAAAAAAAAAAAAAAAATCACTTAACCCTATATATCTACTAAAAATTATGTACACACAATAATTTGCACTTAAATATAATCTTGTATTAATAACACATATCCCAAACTGAAATACACTGTCACCAATTTCCATGTACTGTCCCACTATATTCTGGTTCTTTTGTGTAGCCCTGTAAACGAACGGTGAATTTTTTATACCATATTCTACATGATACATGTTTTTATGCATATGAAAAATGTGTACTACTTAATTTAGTTTAGTGCAGTCTATAGATGCTAATCTGTACCTACCTGCAATTTTGTCCATAGACGCAATGTATTTGAATTTTCTTGGATGTCCCTGTACACGAACTATTTAAAAAAGCCCATTTTAACGAAAGGTTTAGTGCAGCATCCCCGTATGATGCAGAGTTGGAACACCGAGTTTGAACATCCTGACGACATTTGTTCTTGAGATATCCCAATGACAGATACATACAGATACACTCACACAGACCAACGGCTAAAAACATGTTTTCGGATTAAAAGGACCTTAAAACGTGTAACCACAACAAAAAATTAATTTCAAATGTTTGACCCAAAACAATTACTTTCTCTACCGTGCATATGGGCAAGAGAAAGTAAAAAAGAAAACGAAAAATGTCAATAATTATTTATTTAAATAGATAGGTATGTCCAGTAATCAATATATTATTTGTTTTTACTTTTGAAATGTTTATAATGTAAACTTAAATATATTTTTTAGGGATGATGAAAATAAGTTCAGAATTTTTTTTTAATCAATATCCATTTTACAGATAATAAGTTTTATATGTAGATAAAAAAAAAAAAAAAAAAAAAAAAAAAAAATGCAGAGGTTTTCTTCAGACTTACACTGAGAAAAAAGTCTGTAACTGACATCTAGAATCTAAAATTGTAGCTCTAAAAAAATAGTTCCATGCCATCCTTATATATTCTAGTCCCCTTGGAAAGCGAGTTCTAGAAGCCCCTATTAGAATCCCAGAGAGATTGCTTATATTACCGAGGGCAAAGTTATTTAAAAATCTCTGAAAACAAATGAGACTACAAGAGGCGGGTTTCTGCAACTATAATCTTGTTTATTACCAAATTCTAGAAAATCAAGTGATAATTTCTCGCAATATAAATGATTCAGAAAATTTAGAGTATTCAGAATATTGTTTCACCAACTAGAAATGTGTAAACTAGAAATTCTCGATCATTTCGTCTATTCAGTTTATGGGCGTGCCTTATGCGCATAGCTCGGAAATCTATATTTCTAGTTAAGGGATTTAGAAAATGGTCACTTATTCATTCTAGAGAAAGGCGATATATTTTTTTCCTCAGTATTGATTCCGTAAGTTTTATTGTTTATCAGAATATTTCACTTGCACTATTTTTTACACTACACATCTTATAAAAAATAAACGCTATATTTAAACGTAAATATTTTTTTTTATTTTATAGTACACGATTTTTTAGCACATTCTTGAAAAACACATTATTCTCTTAAATATCGGTTTCCTAACTTATATTAATTACATTTATAAACATGATCACAAAAGTAATGAATGCCAAGTTTATACTATTTTTTTTTTTTTTTTTTTTTTTTTTTTTTTTACAGTTAAATTATACTACTCTGCATGGAAATTACCCCAACAACATTTTTGCAAATTCTTATGTAAAATGACCTTTTAAACCCGAAAATGACGTCCATTATGCCCTATCACCCACCGTTTTTTTAGGGACGGTCCCCTATTTTTATCACTTTTTGTAATTTTACGGCTATAAATTTGATTTTTAGGTGGGGAAGGATTATTTTAATTGTCAAATACATTCTAAAGGGTTACTGAGTTGGAAAATTTGAAATTATGAACATTTGCGGCAAGGGGAAAATTTAGTTGGGGATTTGCCTCTGAAAATATGTATTGCATTTCTTATATTTTTTTTATCAATATATATATATATATATACATATATGTATGTATGTATATTGTTTTTAAGTATTAAATTAATTCATTTTCATTCTTCAAATCAAATTCATGGCCATAAAACAACAAAATACTGATAAAAATTGGGGAAAGTGATGGCGTCCCGAGACAACGGTGGGTGACTGGGAAAAATGAGTGTCATATTCGGATTTAGGAGGTCATTTTACATATGAATCAGTAATAATAATATCAGGACTCGATTTTTTTTTTTTTTTTTTTTTTTTTTTCTGCGCAGTGAGTGTTATCTTTTAAATATCTCAGTTAGCATATTTCAAATTGTGTAATTATTATAAGTTTTTTTATTTTATTTATTTATTTATTTATTTTTATGTATCTTTATATATTAATAGAAGATGTGTGTGTGTGTGTGCGTACAGCTACGTAACTTTGCATGGCGGTCCGTTTTGTGCTCTCTTGATACATTTCGAAGCCCGATTTCCGAATTTTTTTTTAGTTATTTAAAATTACTTTGAAATAAATAAATTTCTCAAATGATCGACTGTGGACAGAAAAGTCCTTCCGTGACCTATTAGCTCAGTTGGTTAGAGCGTCATGCTAATAAGGCGAATGTCATGGGTTCAGTCTTGCAAGGGTCAATGTGTTATTTTTTGCAGATAATTAAAGAAAAGGTATTAATTCATAATAGAAAATTATTCAGTATCTTCTCGGTATCCTAAACACTATGGATGACGAGAAAGTGAAAAAAAAAAAAACAAAGTTAAACTTAGAGGTGTGTTTGTCGCGTGTTATGCTAATGGCTGATCGCAAAACTACATAATTTGTTTGGAGGTTTGTTTTGACATTTCCTGACTCATCTCAAATCTCGATTTTCGAGTTTTATATTACTTTTTTTTTCTTCTTCTTTTTTTAAATTAATTAATTTTTTTGTAGCTGGGATGATTATCCTGTGATGCCATCTATTGTTATAAAGTAAATGTGATATATTTTTTTAAATGTCTGCTCGAAAAGCGTATTTTTTTAACAACTTCAGTGCCAGTTAACGTCCAGTTAGATCCTAAATTGAAATGCCCAGTTGTAACGTAAAAAGAAACAGTGGGAACTCGGAACCCATATAATGTCGACGGAGAAAACGATGAAAATGCAGCGAAGACCCGAAGTTTGGTTTTAAGCGATTTCAATTGAATTCTTTAAATTTTTATTCATGAAGTGATTTAAAATATAGTAAATAACGTTTTATGAATTTTTTTTTAAATATAACGACTAGAACTTCAAGAAGCCTAACTTGTGCACAATAAACTCTATGTTTTAGGAACCGTTGACTTGATGCTTCACATATACTGTAAATTATTCCCTCATGCCTTAAAATAAGTCCGGTAGTTCCACTACCGGGGCTCGGAATTTCCGAGTGGCACACGACAACAACAACAACATTAAACTGACTTCAACTTAAAAAAAAAAAAAAAAAAATTAAACATAGTTTGCATAATTCCTATTTTGCTTTTATTAGTATTGCAAACCGTTATCAATGCAAAATTCCAACAATGATTAATGACTCTAAATATAACAGGATAGCTGATACTAAAGACAATTAAGAACAAAAACCATAATTTTAAAGATAATTTAATAGAAATCATGGATTTACTTTGCTGCATTTACCATTACGATCGAAAACGTAAGTTATGCTTAAAAGGAGAGATTTTATTTAAGATTTCCCCGTCAATCATACACAGTGAGTACTATGAAGTTACAACTAACGACAGTTTTATGACTTTTATTTTAAACTAGAAGATCAGCCCGTGCAAAGCACGGTGGTAGTTTCGTTATAAAAATTTCTTTCAAATTTTTAAAAATCTCATTGAACACTTTCACGACCGCATGCTTTTGTCTTCTTGACAGTAAGGTCCACCTATGGGCGTTATTCTCCCAAGTTACAATATTTCATTACAAAATTTTCTAAGTTCACATTTATATTACAAATAGATATACATTATAATTATATTCTTCCCAATCAAATTATTTATATCCATATTGTTGCGAGTTTGTAAATAATTGTATTCATTCTTGAAGAAATTCTTTCAAAGAGGCTTAGTAAATCGTTAGAATGTTAATTTTCGACATTTCTAGTTGTTTTAGCGTTAAAATAATGCATATTATATTATAAAAAGAATAATTATATTATAAAAAGAATAAGAAAGCGTAATTTTCCCTTTAAAACGCATTAGAAATCTCCAATATGGCAGGTAATGGATTTGGCACCAAATTTTGCGACTTTTTCCCTAATTGTTGATTTTTTTGGTGACCTTGGCGAGAAAATCCTTATTAGTGATATACCAAATATGGATGCTGAAATATGATTGGCTCAGGAGATACAGAAATTTCTGGAACATTCCACACTTTTCTACAGGGGTATATAAGGGCTGCGTTTTTCGCCAAGGCAGTCAGTTCAGTTCAGTCTGAAATCAGAGTCAGGCAGTTTCGCTAATGCTTGCATTGCATTTCAAGGAGTTCTAAGCCTCTTTGAATGAGTCTTGCTTTATGTGCTATTGCTATACAGTTAGTACTGTGGATTTACAGTTGACAGTTGTTAATTAAGCCGTGTTTACTGATTGAATTGAAGCTGATACTTAATTTACAGACCTGTATTTTTCCGGAACTTTCTGTGAATAAATTACTGAATTTTTGCAAGCCTCGCCTTTCATTCTCGGACAACTTACGAACCCCCGAGTACGCAACAATATTACATTTGACTGTACAAATTTGAATACTGGGTATATTCTTCAGAAATAAGTAACATAAAAACCCTGAAAGAAACGCCCACTGGTAGAGTTACAGATATAAAAAATGACGTGAATCTACGTCAGCGGTCGCAAAAGTGTTAAGGTATATATGAAGTACCGATAAAAGAAATATATATAAATATATGTATAAAATAAAGTTTAAGCATTTAACTATTAATTAAATAACTTCAAATGAAATGGGTTGTGAAAAAGTACTTAAGATGTTTAGCCGGAGCAAATCATGGTGGTAATTTTACAATTATAAATATTGTAAAAAAAAACAATTATTGTGGATATATAAGAGTAAATAATTTCAAATAATTATAAAACTTCTCTGAAAACGACATTTCTCGTAAAAAAGTTTCTGCTGTTTCCAATCTGTCCTTGTGCGTCTGTTGGCTGAATATGAAATTTAATGTTATTTTGATTTCGTGATCGGGATAAGGCAACATATAGTTGTCCATGAGAGAAAACTGTTTCATCAAGATCCTACATGCCTAAATTCCAACATGCTGAAATGTCTGACCTTGAGATTTGTTTATTGTCATTGCATAGGCAGGAATGACAGGAAATTGGCGACGTTTTAGGATGAATGGAAGCGTGACATCACTTGGACACAAATCAACTCGTGGCAAGAAAACTGTTTCACCATGATGACACTGAGATAAAATTTTCGCAGAAATGAAATTTTCATGCATTTCAAGTATTGATAAGCGAGTCCCATTGCAAAGACCCTGATTTGGATTAAGATTTCTTAGCAACATGACTATTATACCTTTTTTTTAAATTAGCTGATGAGGTGGCATGCCAGAAGGAGTTTGCTCATGTAAAAACTCTGTTGGATAATTTAATATATCATTATTGTCTTCAGAAACAATAGAATCTACACTGTAATACACATGTGGGTCTCCTTCAATTCTTGATATTATTTTCATGTTAATTTCCAGAGTTTTCCTATTTGTTGGAGCTAAAATAACTCTGTTTCCCAATTCTTCAACCTGCATGGTGGCTAATTGACTGTAAATTGCTTCGATGATGTTATTTTCAATCATGTGTTCAGGGATTTCTATGGAATCGGTGGGTAATTCGGGGATGCTAGGAAGAGTTCCTTCTCCTACATTTAAGAGCCAAATATTGTGTTGTTCTTGTCCAGCACTTCTCATGTTTGAGATGAGTGGAAGGTGGGTGAAGTATCTCCATAAAGGTGTAGATTTGATACAGGCTTCTATTATATTTGCTGTAGATCCTCTTGACACAACTGGAAGTGTCTGTCTGAAGTCTCCTCCAATAACGATAACTTTCCCTCCGAAAGGCTTATCACTGCTCATGATTTCTTTCAGAAGGGAATCGATACATCGAAGACCATCTTTTGTCAGCATCGTTATTTCATCTATAAGGATGAGCTGAGCTTTGCGAAGGTTTTCAGCTTCTGAAGTATTTGTCCTCATTGAGGAAACTGATGTGTCAAGAATAGGAATAGGTAACTTGAAACCGCTGTGAACTGTTCGCCCACCTTCGAGAAGTGTTGCTGCAACGCCAGTAGTTGCAAATGGAAATGCTATTTGTTCTTTTCCCCGAATATAGTGCAACAGGGTTGAGTACAAATAAGTTTTTCCTGAACCCCCAGGACCATCAATGAATGATCATGGTCCATCAATGAAAAAATACCTGTCCATTTTATTTATGTCTTCGATAGCTTTGATGATTTTTCTGAAGGCTTCTAACTGTTGTGGATTAAGCGATGCAATCTGAATTTCTGCCAGTTCTCTTTGTTCGACTGGGTTGTAAAGCTCTATTTCAATAGGATTTCCTATTGGCATTGGAAGTTCAAAAGATTCGCATGTCATTCCGTGTTGCTTGAGAGTTGCATTGATATCATGTAGAGCCAGATTAAAAGAACTTTCATTTTTGTTACACTGAAAATCCATAGCCATATCAGAACAATAATTATTCCATAGTTCAAGTGCGTTAGTAGGATTGCATAAAATCACTATGAAGGCAAAAGTCTGTCTCAGTTGTTTTGGCATCTGGTAAACAGCAGCTTCACTCAAACAGTGATTCCATTCTTCATCAGAATCAAGTAAATGTCTGTGAAATGCTGCTTCTTTGAAGGTATCATAAACAATACCATCAACAGCTTTTAAAAATTCAAAACTTGTAGCACCGGGTACGTGAAGAAGCAACATCCGTAGATAGAATCGTTCTTCTTCTTTAGCACTAACAACATACATTCTTGGCACTATCTTATTTCCACCTCTTTGTCTTTTTTGCCATTTGTTCTTTTTGTATACGTAACTGTAGGGAATATCTGAATACAATATTGTTTCAGTATCCGGGTTGGTTTGATATAATTCGAACCATGGGTCAAGTTTAGTTTTCCCTGTTCTTGCAGCCTGTAAGGCTTCTTCTTCTTCACCTTCTGTAAAGATTATGCGCTGCTGATTTGGCAGGTGTACAGGCAATCTCATAACTGCATGTGACCTGTCATGCATTTTAAACTGGAGCAATCGCCACATGGCTTCTGGTGCACTGACATACCTCGCATGAATGTAATTTGCAATTTCATTGTTTTGAATCTCCACAGCACTGACAATTATATTCGCACAGTCAAAACCTTTATAGATGTATTTGTAAATATATTTCACTGCTCTCATAGATGTACAAACTTCGACATTAATATGTGCATCATATTTCAGAAGCAGATAGGCATTGTAAGGAACAACGAATCTGTTGTCCATTGTGGTTCCACGTACAACAACTGTAGAATTCATGCATCTCTCTTATACTTAGGATAGCCATCAGCACTCAATAAAGTTTCTGTTTGAAAATCTTTTGGGAAACCTTTTCTACACTTTCTAGCTTCCATGCAAGGAGCTCGAGGATTGTTTGAACCGCAAGGGCCATGAATCATACAGCGCGTGACGATTACATGCAGGCGTCGATTTAAACCAGGATCAGGAATCTCAGCACTAATTAAACGATCAATATGTTCTACCGATGAAAATTTATCTTCTGCACGCAAGACAATTAAAATATGGACATGTGGAAGACCTCTCTTTTGAAATTCTATTGTGTAAACATGAGCCGTTGAAATTCCTAAAACACCATGCACTATCAAATCTTCAAGAATGGATTTTAGCTTTAAGTTATAAACTCGTGAAACCAAATCAGGACGGTCACTTGGCTCTTCACCTTTTCTCAAATTTTCTGTAATTTCACGCTACTTAGGATTGGCTGTGAAAGTTATGAAAAGATCTGGCGGACCAAATTTTGCAAATATTGACATAGCATCAGCACACCTCTCACGCATGTTTCTTGGTGATCCTTCAAATGATGAGGGAAGAATGACTGGAATCCCAGCTGCTTGTGCATTATTGACTCTATTTTCAATGTGATCTGCTAGTCCTTGGCAGAATTCTGTTCGCAGCTTCTGCTGGTGTGTTTTAATGCAGTTCAAATTATTGGCTTCAGCTTGCAAGTAAGAATCCACTATGAACTGCTGTGTTAGTCGTCCCGCACTAATAACTGGCTTGAAGAGTTCTCTTATGGCCAACAAAGCTGCTTTGTACTGCAGCATAGTAACATTATTTCTCGTTCTATTTGTCTGTGCACCCTCATAAGCCTCGCAAGTCCAGTTAGGTTGCCAACCTGGTTCGCCATACGGGAATAAAATGGGATAAACCATTGGGTCCAAGTTAGGGCTGAGAATGTTGATATTGACAAACTGCTGTCCTGGATTTTCTGGGTTTACTGGATAAATTCTAATGTCTCTGTCAAAAGGAGGCTCACCATGATCATTAACAAAAACCATTGCAATTTCATTTGCTGTAGGTGCATTATACCTTCTCTGATCAGTATGACGATCTCGTCGAAATACCAGATTCACTATGGGAATATCTTGTCCTGCTTCATTCGCTTCATCGATCGCTTGAGCTTCAACGTCCCTTAGCATACGGTAAGTGTGACAAAATCGATTTGTCATTCTGAATAGCCTGTCCAACTGGTCCAGAAGACGGGGAATGCATTGTTGATTAGCAGGATTAAGAACTCTGCATTCTGTTGCCTGAGTGCTATCTATGACATACAGTTGGGCATACTGTCGAGATTGTTCACTGCGTGGTTCTAGATGGCTGGTCCTGTGACATATTTGACCATGAACTTTAACTCTTTCCTTACCAGAGCGTACCCAAACGCCCGTACATTCAGACGACCGAAAGCGCCCGAGAGCGCCTGGATGTTTTCGTCCCCACTTGCTTCTTCAGTGTACCTGTCAAGACGGTTGTCAAAGGGTGTGTCTGAAAGATAATCCTCTCTTTGTTAGTTTAATATTTTGTAGACAGGAGAAGATTTATAAGCCATAACTAAGATATGACGAGGCGTTTCATTTTAAACACACAAAATTTAATAGATGACTAGGACAATAAAAGATGAAAAATACAAGTAACATGAACTACTACATTTTTAAGACTGCGATCTGTTCTAGCAGAGATAAAAGTAAAAAGGAATGAACAGATCATTGATTGGACGTGACGTCACTTACCAACAGTCCAATAGATTTAATCAGGAATACAATGACGAAATACACCACAACTCTCCTCCCCTTAATTCCGTATACCATACCTGATGGGAGGTTTTCTTACTCTAGATGATCTTCTTACAGCCTGTTCAGAAAAAGACAAATTAGCATTTTTAAGTTTTGAATGTTCACATTTTAGTTCATTTTTATTTAGAGTACTGTTGATATTTTTATCACAGTCAATTTCTCCAGGCTTTGTAGACACAGATCTACTGTCGGTTGGTACTGGATCTGATGTAGTGGAAGGATTGGTTGGCAATGGATCTGGTGTACTGACAGGATCGGTTGGCGCTGGATCTGGTATCATGGCAGGCCTCCTACCAGACTTAGATTCTCCATTGCTTTGTAGGTGTGGACTATTGCTATCGGGAACCATGGAAATATTTGCACCAGGACTTGTAGCTTCCTCCACTTGTACTCTGGAACCTACACTTTTCAGTTGATCAACGTGTCTTTTCCATACACATGGACCTACTTGAATTTTGTAATGTAGTTTACCTAATCTGGTAATTACTTTACCTATTTTCCATTTGTCTCCTGATGTATAATTGCGTACTGCAACTTTTTCATTTATTTGGAATTCTCTTATCTTTTTCTTGTTAAAAACATTTTTATGTTGTTTGCTTTCAACATAATTTTTAACATTTGGTACAAGCAAATCTAATTTTGATCTGATATTTCTTTTCAGAAATAATGATGCGGGACTCTCCCCTGTTGTAATATGAGGCATTATTCGGTATTGGAATAAAAATTCGTTTAACTTAAATTGGAGATTTCCGGGTTCTGAACTTAAGGATTTCAATCCTTTTTTAATAATTTGGACATATCTTTCGGCTTGACCATTTGTAGAGGGATGATATGGTGCAGTTAAACTATGTTTTATGCCTTTACTTTGTAGAAAATTTTCGAATTGTTCTGAAATGAATTGTGGCCCATTATCAGACACAAGGGACACAAGATAGCCATATCTGGCAAAAAGCGAAGAAAGACAGTTTATAGTATTCTCAGCAGTAGTATTAGGAAAAATGAACACTTCTGTCCATTTACTGTGGGCATCTACTACGATTAAAAACATTTTCCCCATCATTGGACCAAAAAAGTCTACATGTATTCTGTTCCAAGGTGTTGTAGGCCATTCCCAGTGATGATTTTCCATTTTAGGAGGATTATGTTTTAATTTAATACAAACAGAACAGTTATTTGCTAAATTCTCAATGTCTTTATCAATCCCTGGCCACCATACAAAACTACGTGCCAGTGCTTTCATTTTAACTATGCCAAAATGGCCAAAATGTAAATCTTCCAACACTTTTTGTCTATGAACAGTAGGAATTACAACACGATTCCCTTGTAGTATGCAATTATTTAGTATAGAAAAATCTTCTTGTTTATGTCCGAAAAGTAAGTAATTTGGCATCTGTGTGCCTGATATTAAATGTCGGTACATTTCTTTCAATGTTGGATCTCGCTTAGAACTTGCACATAATATCTTTGTATTTAACGGTAACGATGTGATTTGATGAATAAATAAACAATCGGATTCATCAAGGTTGCCAAATAAATTTGGTGACAAAGTTGGTGACACTTTTTCTGGTTGTAGCGAATCGGACGACGGCAGCAGTAAGTCTTCACTACGTAATGGAAGACGTGATAGAGCATCGGCATTTCCGTGCTCTGCAGATTTTTTATATTTAATATCATAATTAAATGTCTGTAAGTATAATGCGTATCTTTGCATTCTAGCTGCCGAAAGTACCGGAATACTTTTTACGGGTGAAAATATGGAAACTAGGGGTTTACTATCTGTATACAGTGTAAATCTCCTACCATATAAAAATTGAAAAAATTTCTTTACACCAAAAATTATTGCTAACGCTTCTTTATCTACCTGACTATACCGCTTTTCTGCAGAAGATAAAGTTCTAGTAGCAAAAGCTATGGGTTTTTCGGAGTTATCTGGCATTGTATGCGAAAGTACTGCCGAAATTCCATAAGGAGAAGCATCAGTGGCTAAAATTAAGAATAATTTAGGATTAAAGTGGGTGAGAATCCTTTCGGAAGTAATTTCCTGTTTAATTGCATTAAATGAATTTTCACATTTTTTAGTCCACTGAAAATTTACATTTTTACGTAATAATTCATTTAGAGGATAAGCAATCGTAGATAATTTAGGAAGAAATCCAGAATAGTAAGATACTATGCCTAGGAACGCTTTTACTTGAGTTACGTTTTGAGGTATTGGAGCATTTAAAATAGCAGAAATTTTTTCTTGCGTTTTGTGTATGCCATTTTTATCAATTTTGTAACCGCAGTATGTAATTTCATCATTCATGAAAAAAGATTTTTCTTTATTTATTTTAAGATTATATTCACGTAACCTTTCTAGCACTTGTTTTAATCGCTCTAAATGTATTTCATCAGTTTCCCCTGAGATACATATATCGTCAATAAAAACTGAAATACCCTCTATACCTTTTAAAATTTGTTCTATAGTTCTCTGCCATATTGCTGGCGAACTGGCAATTCCGTATGGTAATCGCGTAAATTTAAATAAGCCTTTAGGAGTGTTAATCGTAAGTAATTCTTGTGAATTTTCCTCTACCGGTAAATGCAAGTATGCTTGGTTTAAATCAATTTTTGTAAAATGTAATCCACCCCCTAAAGTTGCTAATATATCCTCAATTTTTGGTAGCGGGTATTTGTCAACCTTTAAAAATTTATTTACCGTGACTTTAAAATCGCCGCATAACCGAATTTTCCCATTAGGTTTTACCACCGGAACAATAGGTGTTGCCCATTTACTAGTACTAACAGCTTTTATTATCCCTTCATTTTCTAATCTTTCGAATTCTTCATTTACCGCATTCCTTAATGCATAAGTAACTGTTCGCGATTTACAAAATATTGGTGATGAGTCTTTCTCTAAATGTAATTCAGCTTTAACATTTTTAATTTCACCTACGTTATTTGTAAATAAATCCGGAAATTCATTTAGTAAATTATTTAAATTTTCCGAGATTTGTACTACTTTGTTTACCGGAACAGTTTGTAAATTGTTTGGGAATATATTAAATGTAGTTATCCAATCCCTACCTAGCAATAAAGGAAAATTGTCTTTTTTAACTAAATATAACTTAACATTCCTAGTTTTGTTTTCGTAAGTTACATTTACTCTAACAAATCCCTCGGGCTGGAAAATTTCTCCCGTGGCTGTCTTTAATTGTACATCAGCTGGAAACATTTTATGTTCTGGAAATAATCTCCGAAAACGATTTATCGGTACAGCGGATATCGCCGATCCTGTATCAAGCTCCATTTCTGCTTTAGCACTATTTTCTATCAAAACCCAAATTTTTATAGGTTTAGTGCCTTCAGATTGTAATGACAAAATGTCTACAGTATCAAGAACATTTACATTTTTCTTTTGAGTAACATTGTTTTGTGCGTTCCGACACACTTTACTCAAATGACCACGTTTTTTACAAAAATTGCAAACTGCATTAATAAATTTACAAACATTTGCTAAATGAGAGCTATTTCCACAACGATAACAATAAGTTTTACTTTTGTTTGCACTCGCAGTTTTGTTCATATTTTGTTTACTTAAGTTATTTTGAGAATAATTTTGTTTTGGTTTCCTAACACTAACAGAAACTTTATTCAAATTCAAATTTTTATTCTGTAATTCTATCAAGTCATTTTCAGTACTTTGCATAGTTACGGCTTGTTCTACTGCTTTTTCAAATGTTAAATCTTCAACCTGAGACATTAATTTGCTTTGGATTGTTTCATTTTTTAATCCGCGTAAAAATTGTTCTAACAAATTTTCTGACAGCGATTCGCCTGTAAACGCGCAATGTGTTGTAAGCTTCTTTAATCGAACACTAAAATCCTGCACAGATTCGTTATCTCCTTGACAACATTTTCTAAATTTAATCCGTTCACTGATTTTGTTTGGAATTTTACATAGATGTTTTGTTAAGACATTTACTAATTCAGTGTAAGTTTTTGATTCAGGGAGATCTGGGAACAGTAAATTAGTAAGTAAATTATATAATTTCGGGCCTATAAAAGTTATTAAAGCACTAACTTTTTTTTCATCCTTAATATCAAACAATATAAAGTTCTGTTCCAGTCTCCTTACATAAATCTCAAACGATTCCACCGAATCATTGAATTCTTTAAAATTTTGAAACATTTTTAATGAAAATATACTAGTTCTAACAATAAAAACATGCAATCTAATAAAAGAACAGAAAGAAAAAAAATAAAATAAATGTGTAAATACCTTTTTTTTTTCTCTTTCCCGAAAAAATAAAAAGTCGCAGATTATCGCAGACGATAATTACACTCACTGGCGCCTAAATCGTACCTGCCCGCCACCAGACAATGATATTAACTGCTGCTGTCTCCGTTCGCATAATGATTCATTTCGAAATCTCAATTTTCTTTATGAAATAAGTAGCTTTTGAATAACAATAAACACATGTGTAGAAGATATTCCGTTCTTTTTTTTTTATGAACTGCAGATTTCATTTTTAATCATCTTGAATTAGATATTATTAAAATGTTGAAGAGCAAAACTTCTTTTTGCTTTTTTCTATTTTCATCTCGTCGCCATTTTAATATTTTGTAGACAGGAGAAGATTTATAAGCCATAACTAAGATATGACGAGGCGTTTCATTTTAAACACACAAAATTTAATAGATGACTAGGACAATAAAAGATGAAAAATACAAGTAACATGAACTACTACATTTTTAAGACTGCGATCTGTTCTAGCAGAGATAAAAGTAAAAAGGAATGAACAGATCATTGATTGGACGTGACGTCACTTACCAACAGTCCAATAGATTTAATCAGGAATACAATGACGAAATACACCACAGTTAGCCTCTTCTCAGAAGAGGGATTTTTATAGAACTTTAAAAGGGAAAAATGAAAAATTTGTTTCTATCGCGCTTTCTTTTCCTGTTTTCTGAGCTGCTGATGTTTTTAATCTTTACTTATTTTACTACTTATCTAGTGCGATATAATCATTTCGAATAATTTTTATTTAAAATACATTTTTTTATGTAATTATCTTAATTATGTATAGTAGAAAAAGAGGATTGACTATAGAAGAAGCTCTTCAAATAGTTTTTGATGAGGAAACGGATGAATCCGAATTTTCTGAAGGTTCAGAATTTGATAATGAAGATGAGCCAGATTTAAATGAAAGTATTGCATATGAGAATGACGCAGTTGTTAGTCAAGAGGAAATAAACGTTGAAGAAATTGATAATGAGCCTGAAGAGAATTTGATTAATTATAAATGGATTTCTAATGTAAATAATAATAATATTATATTAGAAAACTTTTCTTCATCATCGGGGCCTGTACATAATTTAATGCCGGGTTCATCTGCGCTTAGTTATTTACGATTGTTAATGACTGATCATCTGTGTGAGACTATCATGTCTAATACAAATAAATATGCGGAGTTTATTGAAAAGTCTCATAAGAAGAAAGATGCAAATTGGATGGCAATAAAAAATATTGATGAATTTTCCCTTCTAAAAAATTTTTTAAAAGAAAAGAAAAAGTTATTTAGAAAAAAAAAATAATAATAAAAATAAAAATAAATATATAAATATATAAATATTTTTAGCTATAGAGAGCAATATATATATATATACATGTATGTATGTATATATTATAACAACTCCAAATTTAATTACTTTTAAATTATAATTTAACTGCTTACAAAAATAGTATATTTTGAAAATAATAATAATAATAATAATAAAATAATAATCATAATAAAAATAATAATAATAACAATTAATGTGAAATGCAAGGAATCTGGTATAATATGAAATGGTAAAATATATTTCTGTAATCGATTGTTTAAATTGCATTAGTGCTGCATTTTGTTGTTTCTTAGATTTAATTTTCCACTCAGTGGACTAGAGGTAGCTTCTCTTATAGCTGGTAGACGTGATGGGCAGGGCTCAATTCTAGCTCATGCTCGTTGGCCTAGCTATTCGGAGTTTTCCGTGGTATTCCACAAAACTTGCGTATACGCTGACTAGAATCCCTTAGAAAGGTACCTCCCCCATGGAGGGCTCTCCTGTTTCAGCCCTAGGACCCTTGCACAGTCAACTGGTCTTAACACTAATACCACCACACCACCTAGATCTCGTTACATAGTAAATAATTTTCGAAAGCACAAGAAAATTCCTGTGAAAATAATATAATTTCACACAAATAAAGTGAAACGATATATATATATATATATATATATATATATATATATATATATATATATATATATTTATAATGATTGTATGAGTTTCTGATGATAATTTTTCTCCAATATAGCAATAGTATTCATAGAATATTTAAAAAATATATCTGATTTTTTCATTAACAAGTAAGAGATCAGCTATTTTTGAAGCAATGTATTACGTGAAAATTAAGAAAAATAAATAAATAAAATAAAAGAAAGAGAGAGAGATTTCAGAGATTTGAAAGTATTTGTTTATTTACTATTATTTTCATAAAATACTTTTACTTAAAATTAATTATTTAAAATATATATAGGAATAAATAATATACTTTTAGGAACTGAAAGTATAAACTTTACTGAATAAATAATAAATATATACTTTAATATAGGAATTTGTTTATTTATTCCTATATTAAAGTTTTGCATCTCCTTTTGGCTTCATTTTTGCGCATTGGTTTGTAATTCTTCCGTTGGTTTTCTAGTCTTTAAACTTTTATATATATTAATTCAATGCAGTAGTTCTCTCTCTCTCTCTCTCTCTCTCTCTCTATATATATATATATATATATATATATATATATATATATCTTCTATAAAGTGTTGCTTTTAATACCCTCAGAATGATTTTTTTTGAATCACCCGAAAAAATTCTTTTATTATTATTATTATTAAGTTTTGTATGCTTATTTTCCTATTCAAAAGTATGTTTAGAATTGTACCCTCAATACTCAAACTAAAATTTTTAATAATCTCAGTTTCAAACATTTTCATGTTTCACTGAAATATGCTTTTATCATTATAAATCCTATTCACTCTTTTGTATTTTCATATAGTATTTTCTATGTAGACGATTATTGCAAACAAAACTCAACATTCTCTTAGAATCTGCTTCACAATACGAACAAGAAGTTAACTATTTACAATTGCAATGGATTTTTAATCTCTTTCAAGATTTTTTCTTTTTTTTCCCTGCTAGGTGCAATTCTATGGAAAAATTTCCCCCTAGATCCACTCCAGGGAAAATATTAATACTATTTTGATTCCTTCCCTCCCATTCAAAGATTGATTACTTTCGCTTTGACATCTGAGTCGACGAGAAAGGGGAAAAATTTTTCGGGCGTTTTGGTATTTTAGAGTCATAGCTGAATTGGAGCTATGGTAAGGAAAGAGTTAAACACGTAAGGTCCTCTTCCACTGAAATTTAATACTTTGGCTCCCATTGATGCAAAAGATAAAGCACTGTTATAAGAGCGAATGTTATCTCTAAAATTCTTGTAATCAGGGTTCTCATGATTCATCAACAAATCTTGAAGAACTGGTGGAAAAATCAACTGATTTCCTTGAGAATCCGTTGGTTTAATCAAAGAAACTGTCCCTTTCCGGCAACAACTGCTGAATTTTTTGTCTAGAGGTCGTTCAGCGGCAAAATTCTTCGAACCACAGAATTCACAAACATCGATCATTGGTCCACAGTAATGTAATTCATCATTTTCATTGGTAAATACTTCTTGAACTCTACGACTATTTCTTTCATTTCTTTGATCATGGGATTCAACATCAGCTTGCCTTCGCATTTGTGCTGCAAACTCAGATTCTCGTTTCCTCCGTCGCCTTTGAATATCAGCATTATTTTGTCGAATTCTTGCCAATGACTCTGGACTTTGTCTTTGTAACCATCTTCTTTTCCTCTCATTTTCCAAACGACGCCGTTTTTCAATGAGTGTTTCAGACAGATCCATTCGGAAAAAAATTAAAATCTCACATTAAAAAAAAAAAATGTTCAGTTTTGAAAGATTTTTCTAATGATGTAAGGTTTATGTAGATTAATTTAGAAGAAATACACAGCATTTCTTTAAAAAGAAAATCGCTGCCAAAAGTTGAAAAATGATCATTTCATTTTATTTATTTCTCACTTCAATTAATTCATTTGCTAGTAAGACCGTGCGAAAATTTCACGCTCTATTTATCTCTTCGACAACTTTAAAATTTAAAATTATTATTATTATTATTTAATAGATGTCATTTTCTCATATGCATGAGCTAATTTAATATTTTAATATTTTTATTTATTTATTTTATTTTTATTTATTTATTTATTTATTTTGTCCGTAAAAGCATATTCAATTTTATGCTGAAAAAAAAAAAATGAAGCTTGATAAAAATAATTAAAGGCTTTAAATATGTTTCTACAAATATTTTAAGAGTTTTAAGGCTTTAATATGTTTCTGAAATATTTTAAGAGTTTTTTTTTTAAATAAAACGGTCAAAGAGTCATTCATTCGGGATTAAAGAGTCATCCACTTGGAATTTGTATTTTCTGAATGGCAACCGTTTTGGTTTGTTTTTATCAGGAATTGTGTTGTTTATAATAGCCAGTGATCCGTTATATGTAATTTATATACCTTTAAACATTCCAATTGAATAGTTTTTCAAGGTATTAAAGGAAATAAGAATAGGTGTGATAAAAAATATATTATATGTATGTTTTCGTAATTGGAGCAAACAGAAAAAAAATAAAATAAATAATAATAATAATAATGGCTTCCAAATGTTTCAGTTTTGAAGCGGTACTAACCGGATTCGTTCATGACAGATGACAGATGAGGATCATTATATATATTAATATGTGAAGCTGTAAGAAAATCGAGTTCGTGTCAATTCACATGGTGTAGTAAAACTAATGATCCCAATTGTAAGGGGTGATAAAACTTGACCAAACAAACAACTTACATCATACAATATGGGGTCGGAAGTGCTAGCCACAAGAGAACGATTTATCTGGAATTTATCAAACGTTGTCATTTTTCATTTAGTATAGTCAGTCATTCATGAACTATTTGTCGCCAGATATGCATGAATATTCAAATGCGCCATCTAGACCCACCCATCGACTTATCAATGAAACTTGTCGACCGATGTCTACATGAATCACAGCATCGCCGATGTAAAGTCTGTTTTTTCTAGTTATAAATTTTACAATAATAAAGATTGTATATCCTCTATTATAGTCGTTATTGGATTCTGAATTTTCACAAAGCACACTCCATCTTGCAGTTCATCTTTTGCTTTTAGACTCCTCCTTGTATAGCGATCATTGTTTCTTTTGCCAAGTTCTACCACCCCTTTCCTAACAGCACAAAATGTTCCATAAACGTAACAATCATATAACATTGAAACATTATAAACTTTTCAGAAACATTTAAAAACGTTCAGATTGCTTTCCGATTAGTTTCAAAAACGTTGAAATGTCCACAATCGTAGCAAAAAATCAGATACATAACAGAAACGTTACAATCACTTAACAGATAGAAAATCAAAAAGGACGAATGTTTCAGAAAGGTATCAGAGAGCATATTTAAATGTGTTACGTTTTTGAAAGATTGTAAGCTTTTTGCAACATAACTGAAACATTCTGTGCTGTATGGGTTATAGTTTTGACCATTACTTCTCTTTCATCCTGTATAGGACTCTATAGGCCTGCATAGGTTGTATTTTGAAATGATGCTGTGACTAATTATTCCCTCTAGATGAAGTAAGTATATATTTTTCTCGTGAAAATTATACATAACTCAGTACCACTTGATTGGGTGAGTGAGCGAATGAGTGAGTTTCATTTCGCAAAGGTGCTACGATAATTTCAAATGGTACACACCTAAGGGTAATCCGGAGATATCTCATCACAATTATGATCGTCTCTGATGAGAAACATCTTGAATGGAAACATAATAGTGGACATTTCAGTAAGATGATATGTATACAATTTTCTTTCTTTCTTTTTTTTTTTTTTTTTTTTTTTTTTGTTAAATATTTAGTATAATCATGTTAAATTTGTTATTATACATAATCTTGCTAAATTAGTCACAAATTCAATATTTATACCTATTAAAAATTCGTATGAAACTTAAAAAATAAAATATTGTTTTAGATACTTGACTAACAATACTAATCTCCGAAATCCACTAAATCTACGAAATAAAAGGGCATCTGTAATCACATTTAACAAAAAAGTCCAAAATTATAATAGTCTACAATTTTTTTTTTATTTATTTATTTATTTATTTATTTTTTTTTTTGCTTCATTAAGAAGGTATCTTAAATTTAACCTTTTATCTACTGCATTATGAAACAGGCAAAAATTGTACTTGAAACTTATTTTTTTAGTTACTTAAGACTGTTGTTTAAAGATATATGCAAGAATTATGCATGTCATTTTATTAATGAGGATTTTGAAGAATCAATCTTAAAGTTAACCCTTTATCTACCGCATTATGAAGCAGAAAAAATTGTATTTGAAGCATAGTTTAGAAGTTAATTAAGAGTATTATTTAAAGATATATGCAAGAGTTATGCATATCACCTTATTAATGAGGATTTTGAATCTTAAAGTTCGTCTTTTATCAACTACATTATGAGACAGGCAAAGACTGTATTTGAAACATACTTTTTTAGTCACTTAAGACTATTATTTAAAGATATATGCAAGAATTATGCATGTCACCTTATTAATGAGGATTTTGAAGAATCAATCTTAAAGTTAATCCTTTATCTACTACATTATGAAAGAGGCAAAAATTGTATTTGAAACATATTTTTTAGTATTTAAGAGTATTACTTAAAAATATATGAAAGGATTGTGCATATCACATTATGAATGAGGATTTTGAAGAATAAATCTTAAAGTTAACCCTTTATCTACCGCATTATGAAGCAGAAAAAATTGTATTTGAAGCATAGTTTAGAAGTTAATTAAGAGCATTATTTAAAGATATATGCAAGAATTATGCATATCACCTTATTAATGAGGATTTTGAATCTTAAAGTTAGTCTTTTATCTACTACTCTATGAAACAGGCAAAGACTGTATTTGAAACATACTTTTTTAGTCACTTAAGAGTGTTATTTGAATACAAAAATTATGCATGTCACCTTATTAATGAGGATTTTGTGAGGTGGAACTTTAGTGTACCACCGCTATATAGAGGTTGAAAAAGCTATTTTGACCTTAACAAAGTGATAAAAAAGTTCCATATGTTTTTTATGAGATTGGTGGGAGATTCTTGTGGTATTATAGAAATTAATGAGTGAATACATGCAAAGGTCCTAAAAAGACCCAAGCAAAAACAGCGAGAGCACTCTATGAAGTTCTTTCTTGAGCAAAAATGTTTGAATGGATTGTCTGGCGCTTCGTACAGTCGGCAGCAAAATTATTGAAGATCTAGCAAAAATTCTTATTTGAAAGATGGACACCTAATACTGTTTTTTGTTAAGCACATATTTGTTGAGTCATGATGTTAGTCTATTTGCTGTTTATAAGAAAGTAATTTAATGGTAAAAATTAGCAATCAAACTAATATATATATATGTGTGTGTATGTGTGTATATATATATATATATATATATATATATATATATGAAAAATATAGATGTGTGATTCAATAATTTTGTTGCCGACAATAGTGAGATAAAAATGGGGTATAAACAGTTTATTCCTGCAAATATGTTTGACATGACTTCTATACATTTAATTTTGTAAGCTTTTTAATTTAACAATATTAAAGTACCGTTGATAGATAAAGGGTTAAAAATATTTATTGATTAACTTAGGGAAAAAATAAAAAAGTTATATTTATCTTTTACTTCGTACATTTCCATTTTAATTTTGATTTAAAAAATATGTAATAATAATAATAATAATAATAATAATAACAATAATAACAATAATCATTTTCTTAAAACGCACTTTATATATATTTTTTCTTTTTTTTAGTGATGTAATTCATAACTTTTACCTGCATATATCTTATTCTCTTTAATTTTTAATCTCTATTGAAATTCATTTAATCTTTTCTTTTTAATTCAATTTGTTGCCCAAAACAAAAGTTTTAAAATAATTTTTTATTCGAAATAATTAATTACATTTTCCTTCAACATAGACTTCTCTATGTCGTTAGTTTTTGCGCTTCAAAAACTTCATTTCGATAAGGAATTAAAAATCAGGATACGCTTCAAAAACTATTTAATGCTCCGCTGGAGATTGCCATAAAGTTTTAAATTATGCAAACTATTTTTTTTTCTATGTACGTTTTTTATTTCTTAAAAATAGTTAATTTTAATAAGAAAAGTTTAATTCAAAAATGAAAAAGAATCGCATTAAATTTTGCTTTTAAAGTATAAGTAGTAGTTTATTTTTTAAATATTCATTTAAATATAGATATTATAACTTTGCCTAAAAACTAATTAGTCTATATAAAAGGAAAATATGAGAATAACAAAGAACTTTTAGTAAAAAAAAAAAATGGCGAGGATTAATTTTAGGACAATTTTTACATTTTATTTCAAATAAGTGTACCGGTGATATGTAAACCTGTTGCTTCTTAATTTTATAAATTTCTTTGCAAGCTATGATATGCCAGTATTTTATACGTTTTCGAATATGGTCTTGAGACTTAGTAAACCAATATATTTTGCATAGGTAAAAATATGTTTTTGTGATTTTTCTAATGTACTCCACATTAAGAGTTTACAAGATTTACAAATGAACCATTTTATATTTTTAATCTAAAATTGCTCTCTTGATGAAATGCTTCTAAATATTTTGGGTTTAAAGAACGGAATTTGTCGTCATTTGTTTTTTTGTGAAGACTGAAATATGAAAGTAACTAGGGTATCGTAAAAAATATTGTTTGCTACTACTTTCTATAATTAAGGGGGGGAGGGGAGATCTACAGATATAGAAAATGCTAACCTAGACACATTTTTTTTTTTTTAACCCGTAAGTAGTCGCGAGAAACAGCGCCACCTATTACAGATTGCGCACTTTTTATTTAACTGTCACCAATAATTTTAAGAAGTGATGTGATCGACGTTTCTTCAATTTTATTCGTGTTTTATGTGTATTACATGCCACTTCTAAAAAATTTGGTGGCTATTGAATAAAAAAATCTGGAAAAACTGAAAGATGGGCGGCAAATCGACCAACTAGCGACTACTAACGGGTTAATGAATTTGTGTAAAAAAAGCAGCAGTTTTTTACTTTCTCTTCCTCATATATATGGTATAGAAAGTGTTGTTCTTGTGTTAAATTTTCGGACTTGAGCTTTTGTTATATATTCACGTTTTGAGGTCACCTGAATTCGAAAATGATGTTTTTAGCGGTTTGTCTGTCTGTGTACCTGTGTGCCTATCTGTGTATCTGTAATTCTTTTATCAGTATATTTCAAAAACAAATACTACAAGAAAATACAAACTTAGTATTCTGCATGTATATCATATATTGCTGTTACACTAAACTTTCCGTTGTGATCAAGGGGCCACGGTAGCCCAGTCGGTAGAGCGCCGGCCTCGTAATTGGAAGAGTGCGGGTTCAGTAGTCGAGCCGGCCAAAGATCGTCGTGTACCCTAATGGTGGCTGGTGCACGTAAAATCTGTCGTGGCCGCAATATCCTCCATGTTCCAATCAAAAATTATACCTCTGGGGGTCACTGAAGCGGGAGAGCCATCCCTTCCGTGGAGGAGCAAAATTGCGATGGCATGTCTCCGGACCACCTCTAGGGGTGAGTCCTAGACCGTCGCCAATTGCTCATCTGCGCTGCACTAGTGCGACGTAAAAAACCCAACGAACCATTGTAATCAAGCAAAGGGTTACTATATACGACCTTCCAACAGAATTCCAATACATTACGCCTATAATGGAAATTTCTGGTAAGTACAGTGATACATTTATTGGCTGCCCTAAACAAAATGGAATGAACCTGTTTTTAGATGCATAAAAGCAGGTTTCCTGTAGATTGTAGTATGAAAATCATTCATCATTTGTTTACAGGATCACCCCAAAGTATTTGGATAAATTGTGGTTATACTTGGAAATGGCTGGAATTGTAATTTTTAGTTGTTTTCATATATGAATAAATTTAAGTACAAAATGTGACGAACACGTGGTTTATTGACAGGAGGTTTAAACTTTAGACACGGGCTCTTTTGAATCACCACAGTGCCATCGGAGCCCCTCTCTAAAGGTTAAAATCGCTCAAAACCGCTGCATAGTGGTTAGCGGCCACCTTCCGTCTTAGAGTCTTAGAATACATAGGGCTAGACCTGTCTCTTGCGGCTCTTGTATTATTTTTTTTTATTTATTTACTTATTTACTCATTTATTTATTTAATTGTTTTTTTTTTTTTTTCATATTTTCAATTTTTTTTTTTTTCTAATTTTTAAATAATTAATTAATTTAATTTTTATTTTATTTTAATTTAATTTAATTTAATTTTTTAGTTTTTAAATAAACGTTTCGGAGGAGGGGACTACCATAGCTAGAATCGCTCGACACTACTTTTAGAGTGGTGAGCGGCCCCTCCTCCCTGTTAATTCCTGTTAATACATAGGGCTACTCTAGTTTAGCTTTTTTTTATCTTTTGAATGTAATTATGAAAGCTACATTTTATTATGTAGATGCGTTGCTACATTTTAATATGTAGACGAGTATAGCTCAGGAATTAAAATAAATTTCCCATACCCACACTGTAATTAAAGAATAATTTCCTTCCAAGTATGACGAAAATTAACGAAAAATTTACAACACAGTTATCATTTAGTCTCAATCACATAGTTTTTATTAATTACCACTGTTAATATTAACTTTATAAAAATTAAAGATTTTTTTTTTTTTTTTTTTTTTTTTTTTTTTTTTTTATCTATCCAACATCACATACAAACTTAACGCACATTTAATTTATTGAATAAAATCTAGAAAAAAAAAAAAAAGATACATTTTTTAAACGTAGGCTAAACTAGGAACAGGAAATCATTTATATATATATATATATATATATATATATATGTATTTGTAAAAATATTATCTTCATGTTGATTTGAATTGAATTTCCCTTTCTTACATTGCTTTTTTAAATTTTAGCATTTCAATTATTTATTAATCCAGCTTATTCTACTTCTTTATGTGATATTTTACATCTACTGCAATATTTGAAAAGGTTTTTAATATATGTATATATATATATATGTATATATATATATATATATATATATATATATATATATATTAGACGGTTTTCGTCGCCTTTTACATATTTCTCCTTTATTTATTTATTTATTCATTTTTATTATTATTATTATTATTATTATTTCCTATATTTATACTTATATATCCAAAACGTATTTAGTGTAGAAATTCATACATGCATAAAAACTCAAAATTGCTGAAAATTACTATTAAAATTTAGGTTCACCATTACTTACAAATAAAATAATAAAACGATTTATGATAAATAATTTTGACCAATATGTTTTATAACTTTTCATTGAAACATAACCATTCTAATCAGTTATATTTCCAGAATAAGAGATTGCTATCATCGCTTTTCACTTCTGATTTTATACGTCACTGAACCCAGGAATTCAGATTGAAATTATTTGTAAATCTGTTTGTGTGGTTTTAAATAAAATTCTTCTAATAACTGAAGTGAAATCGTCCAGTTAATTTCTGACTTAGTTTGAAAACATGCAATACTTTGTATTTAATTTAAAAACTTTTTATTTTAAAATGCTGAGCTATGTCGCTTTACGAAAATTTGAAAAATGTTATAAGTCAACTTTAAGTTTTATAAACACTTTGAAGTGAAAACTTCTTTAGGAGCGTCGAGTACTTTTTGGGTGAACAAAAATCATGGAACTGGCGTCATCGTCACCGAACGCTTTGAAGTGAAAACTTCTTTAGGCCTGTTGAGCACTTTTTGGGTGAACAAAAATCATGGAATTCGCGTCATCGTCACCGAACTCTTTCCATGAGCTATATGTATACTGTGTATATATGTACAAAGATATACATCCGTGCGTTATTAGTATACATTATATATATACAAAGAGTATGTCTCTCTACATATATATCCATATATGCCGCGCACGGCGCGGCATGCCTCATATATATATATATATATATGTATAAAATGTATACTAATACGAGTAGTATACTGGCTCCTGGCATCTGTCTTTTTCTAGTTCTATACTCTATGTATGTGTATACTTTTTCCACAGTACATGCATAGTTCACAAAGTCCAAGCAGGTGTTTTTATACAAACTGTTATATACTTCTTTTAGCTTTCAATATAAATTTTCAAAAAAAAGAAAAAAATGTTTTAGTCATATTACAATATTAACACTTCTTTACAAACCAAAAATAATTCAAAAAATTAATCGAATAGCTCGACGATACAATTCACAAGTTACTTAGTTTTCACTTTTATCGACAGTCCCCAATGACTGCCCTGTTGATTTTTTTTTTTTTTCTTGTGTTAACAAGTCGGTAAAATTCAGAATATTTTAGATTTTAGTATTTTCTCCAATATTTGTAACTTTTTTGTGAAAAATATTCACGTTTATTCCTGATATATTTATACAATTTTCACAAAGTGAATATGATAGTTCTTATTCTTTGTTAATGTCTTTCTGTATGTTACAGAGTATTTCAAAAATCTTTAATGAAGAAAATTATTTACATAATTCGAACCTTGAAAAATTCTTATTATACAACACTAGTAGTTATGCATGTTCTCGGCACAGAGAAAGTAAGCATAAATTGTGATTTACAGAAGGGTGAAATTGTATTTAAATTAGTACAGACAAACGAGTGTAAATTGAATACGATATATATACATATAAATATGAATCAAAACTGATAAATTGCATCTTTTAAATTTGAATGTTCTTTAAAAAATAACTTTATAAGATGAGTTTATCAGAAGGTAAAAAGATATTCGAAAATGAATTTGGTTTATGTAAATATAAACTCGATTTAATTTATAAATACAAATAATTCTAAACGTTTGATAATAAAAATTTTGTATAGGATTGTTATTAATTAATTATTTATTTTTAATTAAACTTTTAGTTTATTATAAACAACTCAACAACATTTTAAATTAAAATCAGAATATACACTCCAGTTCAAATGTCTATGAAGATATAAAAACGATGAGATTTATCTTTTAATAAAAAAATATATTCCTTGATGAAATGTTCTCAAACACTGGTTCTGTAAAGAACACGTTAGTCCTCGTATTTTTCAGTGAAGATCAGGTTACGTCAGTAATAAAGGGGCTTCCAACAAATCGAGCAAAAACAATCATGTTTGTGATCACCCTGTATCATTAAGTGAACGTGATTATCTGTTACTATAGAAAATGTTAATATATACCCTATAATACATTTCTATGCATTTTTCTAACGATAACATGCTCCATAGGAAGATATCTTTCTTTATTTAACAGCTTGAAAAAATTCAGCATGTTTTTCACTCAAAGTACTCAGAGTTCTTCACGAAAATTATGCCACTTTTATAGAAATAGAAAACACACTTGAAACAAAATATTGCAATATGAAATAATATAAGATAAAGTTTGATATAAGATAAACTTTCCTATTGTTATGTTATCTGCTGCAATGTACATTATTCTAATTTATGCCAGCAGTTTCCTATCACTTATCCTTTATACTACTTCTATAACGAATAATTTTGTATGCATTAGCACGTATTTGTCTTCCCGTATAGTCAGTTATATTGATTATTGATAAGATACACTTGCGGTATCGTGAGTTCAATATTTTATGTCGATATCTTGAAGCTGTTGATTGTGACATAAAATACAGAAAACCATTTTTAGAAGAAATGAATTTTTGAAGTTAATGGTTTTATTTAGGTATTTTTAAATGGCATCAAAATATAGTCAGAAGTTTTAGTTTTTATTTGGAATTGACTGATTGTACAATTAATTTTCTTCTTGACTTCACGTTTAATAACTTTTCTTTAATTGTTTGTTGATTGCAAAGAAAATCTCGTGTCAAACATATTTTGGTAGCAAAAGTTTGGCCCAATATTTTAATCCTGTTATTATTATTATTATTATTATTATTATTCGTTGTTATATTTTGATACGTAAAGAATCATTTATATTATACATATATATAAATTATGAATATAACAATTTAGGAAAATACGTTACACTGAGGGAAAAATATATGCTGCCTTCCTCTTGAAGGAATAACTAGTCATTTTCTGAATCCCTAAACTATACATATATATTTCCGAATTATACGTATAATTTAAAGAAATAAACTTAATAGACGTGATGATAGAAAATTTCTTGTCCTGTTTGAACGTTTCACAGAAATCAAATAATATATTCTATATGTATATATTCTGTTATTTAAAGTAAATTAGTTATACGTTTCTATAAACATAATGTTTACTTTATAGAAATATATTATATATTAAAAAAAACTCCTGGAACTCACTACTTTACATGATTAACGACTTTTAATTTTAGCCAAAAAAAAAATGTTTAAAGAAGAATAGAAAAAAAAAATGGTCCAAAACATATTTTTTTAATTTTCTTACATTAAAAAAATAATTAAGCATTAAATCATTACAATATTTTATTTTTTTATGGATTAAAAAAAATGATTAATTAAGAAAATCGGTACTTTTTTCCTATATAAAGTAATTAACGGAAATATTTTTTTCGAGACATTAAAATGATTAAAATTCAAAAAGTTTTAAGAGTTTTTTTTTTTTTTTTGTTTATTTGAAAAAAAAAAAAAAAAAAAAAAAAAAAAAAAAACAGATTGTTCTTAATTTAATTAAAATTCTTTGTATAAAAAATGAACAGCTAAAGGTAGCTAATAGTAATCTACATAAATTTAGAGACTTCAAATATTTTTTTAAATGTAGGTATCATATTCAAATTGAGAAAATTAGCATCTACACTCAAACAGAATTCTAGTTATACAGTTCTTAAATCAATTTTGAATTTTTCTTATATTATGTGCGTATGTGGTACTTATCTTATTCTTTAATGAACAACTTTTCTTTATAAAATTAAAATCCAGCGTTTAAGAAAACCATGTGAGTGATCTACCTTAATATTTTTTATAATAACTAAAACATTCATCGTTTACAATTATAATGGAAGAATCATTTTTCCTTTTAATAATAAATGTGAGAAAAAATAAAATAAAAATGTATTTTAAACAAAAAAAAAAAAAAAATAAATAAATATATATATATATATATATATATATATATATATATAATATACATTTCACAAAGAAAACTTCTATAATGAAAATTATATTTCCAATTTATTTCACATTTTCAGCTTGTTATTTTGAAATACACATTGTGATTATTATCCATTTGAATGTATCATTCTTTTTCGACAGTATTTCTTCATATAATTTTTTCTTTTTCGTTTTCTTTTTTAATGTTATTTCTTTTGAATACTTTATCTTTTTCAATCAATTATGTATATTTCAATTTAAAAGGGGGAAAAAAAGTAAAGTATTTTTGAAGAGACAAATTTTAATGATTTCGATAATTATGCTATTGAAATAAAAACAAAATAATAAAAATGAATAAATAAATAAAAATAAAAACTAGTAATTTGAAAATTTTCTACTATAATAATTGGAATGTTTCATGTTATTACATTTTGTTTTATTTAAAATTTTTCACGCTCTTAAAACATATTTGTAAAATTATTATATATTATTGTAATGAATTAATTTTCTTTTCTGCTTGAGTTAGGCTCTTACAGTGACAGTAGATTTACAGTCATATTTGAAATAAAAATAGCAGCCCACTCACTTTCAGTCAGGTTGGCATTGGCAACAAATTTTGTTAGATGGAGAGAAACTTGTCGTATTGGGGATAAGTTTGGCGAATGGGCAACCAAATTTCGCGAAAATCAAATAGTATAGATTTTTCAAATTTTCGAAGCTCTACGTTTAGTACAAGCCGATTTTCTGAATCAGCATTTTGCAATTGGCGGAGCTAGAATTCCTTATTACTGATTTCTAGAAGATAATTCAAAAGAACTGTGACAAATCCTAGTCATCCAGAAATTAATGACGCAATATCACCTTCCAGTAAATCAATTGTGTTTAGAATAAAATTCTGAGCGATTGCTTTTTGATTTGTATTTTGTTGGTGAATCTGCAAAATTCCTGTTCTGTGAAGTATTTAATGTTTTTGCTTTACTCTTGTGGGACAAGTCATTGTTTTACTGAACTGTTTCGAGAAACTTCATCGACTTCTGTGATACAATCAACAGCTTTATTGGATTGTGTCGAGAATAGGCGTTGAATTGACAGTAGCATTGGAGTGTTTAAGAACATTTATTAAAACCAAAGTTTTTTTGTAATGTTTCGAGAAGTTGCGCTAAACAAAATACATTCATAAACTTGAACCTGCCTGTTTCTATACGAACTAGAAAAATATAAAAAGTATTTCTAGTTCTGTTCTAGAAACGAATCGCTCCACTTAATATTTTAGTTTTAGATTTGTTTTAATATAAATCTTTTATGTTATTTTAACCTTTTGTTGGTTTTTGCATTTGATATATAATTTAAAAAATTAACTTATGTACATACTGTTATTAAGTGTATTAGGTGATTAATATTTATTTTAGGGCAATATTTCATGTTGAATATTTCATTCTTGAGGAGAAATAAGAATATCATTAAAAGCCTTTAACAAATAACATTTGTAACAAAGTAACAAAGATTAACTACCTTCCTTTCTAAAAGATGGCGTTATTCCTCAGTCTGGTAATGCAACGCAAAAGCTATTTAGCCGGATGCAGAAATCTGATAAAATATCAAAGAGCTATTTAGCCAGTTGTTAGAATTATTTTTCATTTTGACTTGCTATTAAGGCTGTTATTCACCAGTAATTACAATTCCCGGTTAAACACAAAAATCTGAAAAGTTTATAAAGTCGGGGTGCAAATTTTCATCAAATTTTGACGTGTTATTTCTGCCACCTAGCGGTATAGTTACTTTAAGATTTTTTCAGGTGAAAATAACCAATATTATATGAAATCCTCGACGCTAGATGGCAGAAACAGCGTGTCAAATTTTGCTGGAAAGCTGCACACTGCCTTTAGACGCTTTTCAAGATTTTGCGTTGAACCAGTAGTTGAAGTTAATGGTGAATACCGCCATTAGTCAGTTGAGTTTTGAAATTCTATCGCAATGTACTTTTGCGAGAAAGTGTCATAAGTTTAAACTGTACGCTTGTAAATAATTCTTTTTTATATACAAATAGAATTTTTTTACATGAAAAGCATTTTAACTGTAGTTTATTTATTTGAAGGAATGAATACATTTGTTATATATCATAGATATTTTATTACAGTCAATTTCACAATAATTGCGTATAAATATGTATCTTTATATGTAAAGATCGTTTACCTTTTACAAACTTTTAAGTACTTTAAAGTATCTTACGATCTTATAATCTGTTTGACAATCAATTACACGCATTTTAAACGCAATATATACATTTTAATGATTGCTATTTATTTTTCATAAATTAGTGTTCAAGCATTTGATGCAATTAAAGCAGACAATACCGCCGATACACACACACACACACAAAAAAAAAAAAAAAAAAAAAAAAAAAAACTAGTATGGCCACCACATGACTTTCTTTTCTTCTATATAATTTTACACAAAATTTATTCAATACATTATGTTTATTAAATTATCAAATTATTTTTCACTATTTTTCAATTATTATATCACTAAATGCCGAAAGAAAGTCATTTTTTTCGTAATTATCAGAAGAAATTATTATTTTTTTTTTCAGTTTCTTTTCGTTAAATGTAAAAAAAAAAAAAAAAAAAAAAACAGACAAAAATCTATAACTTGGTTTTAAATTATCTCAGATCTATAGTTCAACTATTCGTTTTAAAGGTATTGACGAGATCGAAAGGTACCCATACTAAAAATTTACTCCCCACCCGGGGGGTACGTCCACGCCAGGAGATGAAGCGATGCCCCCACTTGCACAATTCTTTTAATTCTTTTTTCCTAGTTAACTACTTCTACAATCAATAATTCATATTAATTTTACCATCACACAATTAAAATAACTCTCATTATGTACATTTATACGAAATTATGTTCTATACTGCCATGTTAAAAATTTAGAAAAAGTTTGATCACCGCGCCACCTGTGAGCTAATTATCCCCAAATCTAATCAGCACCAGTTTATGTTAGGGTCCAACTAAAGTGAAAAAAAAAAAAGACACATGAATTTAACATTGTACATATGTTTTTAACTTGTATTCTCATAACATAAATTTGTTTTTTAAAGAAATACACATATTTCTATATGCTCTTTTAAGAATAACATAATGAATTTGCTGTCATTTTTAAACTAGTGACCTTTTCATTCAAAAAAATTTATTTTCATTTTAAAACTTGTAACTGTTTGAATTTACATGATAAATGTTTGAAGGCTTCATATAATTTGCTCAGAACTTTTGGCTATTAAATCATTCAAATGAAATTTTTATAAAGTTTGCGCATGAATAGTTAAAATTATTTAGTAAAGGTGCTCGTATCTCGTAAGATATTTAACATTTTTGCATTCTGGTTGCTGTATGCTAAGTTTCTTAAAAATGGTTTTGCAGTGAGTATAATATTCTACGTGTTATAATTAAAAACTGGCATTTTTTTTCCTTGCAATTTTTTAAAGAAACCATATCTATGAATAAACGTGGTAGCCTCATAAAATTTATACAGATAGTTAGAAAAATCTCTAAATCACATGCTACAGGCAAAACGCACTTCAAGCATTACTTTATACAGGGTGATACAAAACAGTTTGATTTTTCTTTAGTTTTTTGGCTGGTTCTTTTTATCTCTTCAGGATAATACTATTGTTGAAATATATGAGGCGTAATATGTCCTTTATAATGTCAAAGTTTCAAGGTGATTGCTAAAATGTTTTTCCAGATATTTGACAAAACATGTAAATTCGAAAGTGTCCAAATACTTAGTGGTAGATAGTGTATACAGATTAATAATGCCTTTTTCTTTTGTAGCTTGGATGCTTGGTCTTCTACTGTGTGACTGCGAGATTTCATGTCCAATGTGAAAAAGATGTAGAAAATGCAGTTTATGAAATACTTGATATGATTGACTATGTAGCAACACGCTGCCAGCACGAGCAAGAAATGGTGCACCATTTTGAAAGAGCTTTCGAACCTGATTTCGCTCACGCAAACACGGAAAAGCAGCTCTCTCAGGAATTTCGTATTCCCTGTTAAAAAGGAATAAAAATAATTTGAAATTCAGTCTGCTTTCTGTAAATGCAAAAAAATTTGAATTTGAATTTTTATTATTTATTTATTTATTCTTTTAATTATTATTATTATTAATATTTAAAATACTTTTGTTGAAATATATGAGGTGTAATATGTTTTTTATAGTGCTTTTATAATGCCGAAATTTCAAGATGATTCCTAAAGTTTTTTGTACATATTTGACAAAACGTCTAAATTCGAAAGTACCCAAATAGTTATTGCTAGGCAGCGTATTTTAACTGATTGAAGTTCTTACTATGCAAGATGTAATACGTTTGAGCTTGTTAAGGCTGTACAGCAGTAAGGTAGCAGTAAGGTAGCTGTAAGCATGTTATCCATTGATATTTTCTTTGCTTTGTTTTATAAAAATATCTCATTCAAAAAAAAAAAAAAAAAAAAAAAAAAAAAATGTTTTTTCAAATTATCTTTTTTTAATATTACTCTTTGAACAAGTCGTCTTTTAGCTTAGTGGGCAATTTTTCGAAAAAAAAAAAAATTAATATTTTACTTAGTGATCCAAACTCAGAGTCCATAATTTACTTATTGAAATAAAATATTTATTTATTTATTTATTTTTTCGAAAAATTGCTCACTAAGCTAAAAGGTGACTGACCTGTTCAAAGAGTAATATTAAAAAAAGAGAATTTGAATTTTTTTTTTTTTTTTTTTTTTTGAATGTGATATTTTTATAAAACGAAGCAACGAAAATCCCATTGTATAACATGGGAAGGGAGAAAGGGAGCTATCTGACTGATGTGCAGCCCTAAAAATAAAATGCCGAATTAGAAATAACATAGAATCCTAGAAGTAATAAAAATAATAAAAATATGGAGAAAAGGTATTTTAATAATGGAAATCTCGTTGGTAAATACCATTCTTAAGATTGTTTGTAAAGCAAAAACAAGACCTTCCGGCTTTTTCGGAAGGGTAGGTTGATTTCTTTTTCTTTATCAAGTAGCCGTCATTTTGTTTCAAAATGGCGGCTACAAATTATTAATGCACTTGGTAGAAATATTGATGTCGGCTATGCACATATGAAGTTTTAAGCAAATCGGTTCATAAATACACTTTTATGTGAATTTAAAATTTTCAAGTGGCCGGCGCTAGAAAAAAAAAATGGTGGGTTAAGTTGACAAATATATGAAATGCATTTGTGAGATAAGTTTACTGTACATACATAGTTCGAATTAATTCAAAATCTCAAAAGTCATTGTGCTGAAAAATTAAGTGGCTGCCACTTCGATAAAAATGGCAGAGAAAGTTGCTCATCCAAGATATCGTTGCAAATTTGAAAAAATATATATATATATCTTTTTTTTTTTTTTTTTTTTTTGTAAAAATTCTTTCAAAGAGGCTTAGTCAGTTGATAAAATGTTAGTTTAATGCATTTCTAGTTTGTTTTAGCATTAAAATAGTCTAATTTTACCTTAAAAACGCATTACAAAGATCCAGTAACGTATGTAATGGATTTGGCGCCAAATTTGGCGACTTTTCCCCTATGGCGACTTTTTTGGCGACTTTTGGTGAGAAAATACTTATTATCGATATACCAAAGATAGACGCAATAACGTGATTGGTTCATCAGTTGCGTGAATTTTTTAAATTTTTGTTTGAATGATAAATCCCTTTTTCATCTTTGATTTGAATTGATTAAGTATTTCTAAAGTTCCAGCAAATACATCGAAGATATTTGAAGCATAGGTTACTGTCCAACTGTGGTTTAAATCAGTGCCGTGTTTCAAAAGTTATTATTATGGCAAATTTTTAAGTGGCAGTCTAAGTGGCTGCGACTTGTAAAACAAAATAGCAAAACAACTTGCCCATCGAAATCATCCAGTATATTTGTACGATAAGTTCATTGTCCAGTTCTAGTTTAAATTAAATCAGAATTTCAAAAATTATAATCATAAGAAATTTTCAGGTGGCACCACTTGTAAAAAAAGTGGAGTGAGATGCCTAGCAAACTTATCTGAGATATTTGAATGATAAATCCACTACCCAAATTTGAAGCGAATTGATTCTGTCTTACTAAAGTTACCATAATGACATATTTTCAAGTGGCCGCCACTTGAAAATAAAATTGCGGATCAAGTCATCAAGTGAACTTATCCTAGATATTTGAACCAAAAGTTCACTGACCAGCTTTTATATGAAACAGTTTAATATATAAAAAGTTATCGTGATGGCGTATTTTCAAGTGGCAGTGTGATTTCAAGTGGATGGAACTTAGACACAAGATGTCGGGACAAGTTGCCTAGTGAAAACATTCAAGATAATTATATAATTATATGATAATATCACTGTCAAAATTTGGTTCGATTTGAAGTATTATTTCAAAAGTTATCGTGATTTTAACTTTTCAAGTGGGAGCCTGATTTCAAGTGACCCCGCTTAACTTAAGCTATCTGCCACTTTATTAAAAATGGCGGATATAGTTTATTAATAAACTTCATTGAGATCCTTATGTGGTCTGTATTTACATCAAAATTCAAACAATATCGGAATACGCTTTTTACAATTTAAATTTGAAATTTTCAAGTGGTCTCCACTTGAAAACAAAATGGCGCAGCAACTTGGTTAACAAACTCATCTAAGATATTTATAACATAAGTTAAGACACTGTTCAAATTTGGTACCATTTGGAGTATTATTTCGGAAGTTATCATGGTTTTAAATTTTCAAGTTTTGGCCTAATTTCAAGTGGTCCCGCTTAACTTAAGATATCCACCACATTATTAAAAATGGCGGATAAAGTTCATTAATAAAGTTATTTGAGATACTTGTGTAATCTATGTATACATCAAAATTAAAACAAATTCGGAATACGCTTTTTACGATTTGAATTTGAAAATTTCAAGTGGTCTCCACTTGAAAACAAAATGGCGGAGCAACTTGGTTAACAAACTCATCTAAGATATTTATAAGATAAGTTAAGACACTGTTCAAATTTGGTTCGATTTGGAGTATTATTTCGGAAGTTATAGGGATTTTAAATTTTCAAGTGGTAGCCTGATTTCAAGTGGTCCCGCTTAACTTAAAATATCTGCCACTTTATTAAAAATGACGGATAAACTTCATTAATAAACATCATTGAGACCCTCATGTGACCTGTATTTATAACAAAATTCAGGCAAATCTTGCTTTAAATATGAGTTTTTCAATGTCGGTTTAAAATTTTCAAGTGGCTGCCACTTGAAAACAAAAAGTCGGAGCATTTTGGTTAACAAACTCATCTAAGATATTTATAAGATGAGTTCACTGTCCAAATTTGGCTCGATTTCGAGTATTATTTCGGGAGTTATCGTGATGACAAAATTTTCATTATAGATAGATAGATAGATAGATAGATAGATAGATAGATATAGATATATATATAGATAAACGAAGTGGTTGCAATAGGTCGATTTCTAAAGAAATCAACCTAATACACGTTAAGAATATATATAGTGTCTGAGAAGTAACAAAAATTATTATGGGAAGTATTTTAATAATTGAAATCATTATCAAAAAATAACATTCTTAACATTATATTGAAAAAAAATAATAATAAAAGTAGATCGTATGTAAAGTATAATAAGATTAAAGTCAGGGAAAAAGTAATAATTAGAATCAATGGCTTATTAAACCTACTTAAGACATTAGAAAAATACAGATTTAGAAATTATATAGCATATTAAAAGTAGAATAGTATTTTTAATTGAAATAAATGTCAAAAATTACCTTCTTAAGTCTTTAAAAAACGAAAAACACAGTATTAAAAATTATATAATATCCTAGATTTAATAAGAGTAATAACAAAAATAGTATTTTAATATTTGAAATTAATGGCAGAAAATTCAGGAACCACGAGTTAAGAAAGTGTTATACAAGGAAAAGTTAATTAATACATATATTTCTTGGTAAATGAAATAAATAAATAAATAAATAAAATAACAAAATTTTAATTGAAATTTTAATATGGGAATTTATAATAATACTCATAGTTTGATTTTGTGTTTTGTTACATGTTTTGTGGATATCTTGTATCAGCCAGGTTTGCATAACCAATACAGATATCTGAATGTGTTTTCCATTTTCTTTCTTTTTATTTATCAAATATATATATATATATATATATATATATATATATATATATATATATAATAAAAATAAATAAGTAAAACAGAAATATGTTTATATATGTACATATATAGTTTGGGAGTTGAGTTTTCTTCTCCCTGTCACATTTCTCCTCTTACGCTATTGATTGTCGTTTCAGAAAACAAGGAATATGTTCTGATACCGCATAATAGCTATCAGTTGCACTTTAAAAAAAATGAAACAAAAAATAGCATTTTTCGACTTATTTATGTTTGTATTTATTTATTTATTTTATAATTATAACATTTAAGCAAATACGAAAGCTTTGGAAATGAAATTCTAGTACAAATTGCAGTAATATATCAAAGGAACTTATGATATTCTATCTCTTCTGGAATATGGAAGAATGATAAAATATTAGAAATGACACTTACCTAATTTTGTATTTATGAGGAGCTTTTTAGGAGCTATAAACTAGTAATTTTTTCTTTATAGATTACTGAAGATTTCTTTTAATTTACTAAAATATAAAATAATAATAAAACATATGAAAAATTAAATAATAATGATAATAATAATTTCTGTTGAGCTATCTAAATAATATACCAGATGTTTTCTGCCTAAAGGTTGTCTGAGTGAGTAATGCCGACCGGTTTGTCGGCCTGGATAGCTCAATTGGTAAGTCAAAGATCTGGGATTCGACTCCCGGTCCAGGCATTATTTTCACTCAGTCGGAAAAATTAAATTTCAATAAATATGATTTTCTTCCAATCAGTTGATTGTGTGACTTTAATTAAAAATAATAATAAACATTACAAATCATCAATTTAAGTTTTATTATATATTTTTAAATAATAATCAAAGAGTGATTTTGCATTTGTTTAATTTTTTATGATTATGAACATCTTGACTGTCAATATTTGCCACTTTTGTATCTAAAACAATACAAAATTCGGTATATATATTTTTTTTTTTTCTTTTTTATCTAACCAAGAACTGAATTTTGTCTTTTATATAGTTCCAGAATTGACAAATGATCGTCTTTCCCTCTATTGACATAACGCTATTGCCACATTTCTCATGTTCTATTCTGGAGAATTTAAGACTTAGGAAATGTAGAATATATTCTTATACCGCATAATATTTTACAAAAGCTGTTTGAATATTTTAAAAGTTTAAGAATAAAGAAGTACATACGAGTATTTTTTAATATTTTTTTATTTTTTTATTTAACATAAAATATATGTGAGAAAACTTTAGTAATACAATTTTAGTACAACTTTCATGAACATATAAAGAAAAGGGAGGTCATATTAAATAATAGAAATGATACCAACTGATTTGTATATTTAACTTTTCTAATAATGTGGATTCCTAAAAATGTCGAAAAAGGATTCCATTGCAAATAATTACTTATATGATAATATTTTCATCATTTTTGTTGATATAAACTAATGGATAACGTAATATGTGGCACGTAAGAAGATGAATAACACAACACTTTTTATATACACATAATTTTTTTTTTTTTTTTTTTTTACCCGGAATTGACAAATGGTCTTATTTTCCTCGATGACATTGCGATATTGTCACATTCTTCCTGTCCCTGTATTGATTATTATGGCGTAGGAAAAAAACTGATACAGATAATCAGATTTTTTTTTTCTTGTAAATCCAACACGAAATTTTTTAAAAAGATCTGATTAAATAATTCAAGTACAAATTCCGCCAGCATATAAAAACAATTGGAGGAATAAATGAGCTATCACAAATTATAGCTCACTGAACTTTATACACATATTTTGTATTTATGTGGAACATTGGATTTTCTTACAAAGAGTTCAATATTAAAGAAATCAACCTTAAAAGTTAATTTCTTTAAAAACCGATCTATATAATATTTTAAACATTTATATTATTTTTTAGAATAATGATCAGAAATTTAAACAAACAAAAGCAAATAATAATATTTAAATAAATTTAAATAAATATTTAAATAATTAAAAAACTTATTTCTACCTACTTTTGATATTTAATATGATTTACACACATACATACAAACACACACACACACACACACACATATATATATATATATATATATATATATATATATATACACGAAATATAGACTGAAAGGGAAAAAACTTAATAGAAAATAAATAATAAAAGATAATAGAAGACTACAATAGTAAAATCATTAACATATTGAGCACTAAAGAAGTTATACGTATTTAACATGTTACATTTACAACTTTCCTTACCAGTGTAAACATTCACAGTGAAAACCTAATATGAATTTCATATAAAGTTGAATTGTATTTCTTAACTTCATTCTGGAAAATAAATAAATATATATATATATATATTTACTATGGATTTTACTGTTTCCTCAGTTTATACGAATATCTATATACAATGATGGAAAAAAAATCCCAACACCAAGAAAAAATTATTGTACAGTAATGAAATTTCAGCAATACATTTGTCTAGGTAACATATTTAATTGATTAAAGTTTCAAGATCACACGTAGAGCCATTGGCGAGAAGAGCCATTTCAAATGTGAAATGTTGGTACATTAGTAACCGGTGTAACCGCCAGAATTTTTAATGCAAGCATGCAAACGTGCATGCATTGTGTCGTACAGGTGTCGGATATCAGTTTGTGGGATGGAGTTCCATGCCTGTCGCACTTGGGCGGTCAATGCAGGGACGGTTAATGCTGGTTGTGGATGACGCTGGAGTTGTCGTCCAATGATGTCCCATACGTGCTCGATTGGAGAAAGATCTGGTGATCTAGCAGGCCAAGGCAACATGTCGACACTCTGTAGAGCATGTTGGGTTACAACAGCGGTATGAGGGCGAGCGTTATCCTGTTGGAAAACACCCCCTTGAATGCTGTTCATGAATGACAGCACAACAGGTTGTATCACTAGACTGACGTACAAATTTGCAGTCAGGGTGCGTGGGATACCAACGAGAGTGCTCCTGCTGTCATACAAAATTGCTCCCCAAACCATAACTCCAGGAGTAGGCCCTGTGTGTCTAGGCCACAGACAGGTCGCTAGCAGGCGTTCACCTGGCCTCCTTCTAACCAACACACGGCTATCACTGCGACCAAGGCAGAACCGGCTTTCATCAGAAAACACAACAGATCTCCACTCCGTTCTCTAATGAGCTCTAGCTCGACCCCACTCACGTCGCAAACGGCAGTGGTTTGGAGTCAGTGGAATGCACGCTACAGGGCGTCTGGCTCGGAGCTGTCCTTGAAGTAACCGATTTGTAACAGTTCGTTGTGTCACTGTGGTGCCAACAGCAGCTCGAATTTCAGCTGCAGACGCAGTACGATTAGCCACAGTCATACGCCGAACACGGCGGTCTTCCCTCTCAGTAGAGCCACGTGGCCGCCCGGAACTCGGTCTTCTTGAGGCAGTACCTTCCCTTGTCCACTGCTGCCAACACTCATGCACAGTGGATACATTCCTGTCAAGTCTTTCTGCAATATCGCGGAAAGAAAACCCACCTTCTCTTAGCCCTACTACACGACCTCGTTCAAACTCAGTGAGCTGTTGATAATGGCTTCTTCGTCTTCTTAGAGGCATCCTTGACTAACATTAACCCACTACGTCAAATCTCAACTGTAAATAACGATCACTAACCTTACAGCGCTTATTTAAAGCAAACCTCATTTGCATGTTCATAGTGTCGATACAAGCGCCACACTTATGCGCGTAGCTCGAAATTTGAATCGACGTCAACTTTCAGATGTATAAACACACCTACCAAATTTCGTTTATCTAGCACAGCTCCTTCCTGGTGTTGGGATTTTTTTTTCATCAGTATATATATATATATATATATATATATATATATATATATATATATATATATATATATATATATATATATGCATACAGGAAAAAAAAATTCTTAAAAGCATAAAGAAAATTATTTTAAAAAAAATGAATGAATAAATATGTGTCGAAAGAAATTCTATGTTAAAATGTATAATAAATAAATATATTTTTTCTTTTTTAATAAGAAAATGTAATAGGCAAGTAGAGTTAATCTTATGTTTATTATAAACCCATGAAAATATTTAACATTGATTAATAAGTGCTACTACATAACTAGAAAAATAATGAATGAGGAATGAGATAATAAAAAATACAATACAAAATATATAAATAAAACAATTGTTGGATTTGAGTAACTTCACGCAAAATTCCGAAAAAAAAAAAAAAAAAAAAAAAAAAAAAACATTTTTTATTTTTCAGTAACTCAATTATTTTTAAACTTTCTTGATAGAAAATGTATTAAACCTATTAAATAATATAACACATTATATATAAATAGTTTTTATATGTCATTTGGTAAAAAAAAAAAATTTTAATTTAAAATAAGTAACCACATCCTGTCTGTCACACAATTAAAAAATTCTTTATGTATATATGTATTTAAATTTTAGAACTTTTGAAAATTAAATATAAGGTAAAAGTCCTGTCTGTATAAATTGAAATTTCTAGACTTCAAATGCGTCTTAATTTAGAGCAAATGAATGACAAATATTAATCACTGCAAATATGTCTGCTTTTAGTCATGTCTGTCACGTTATATTTTTCCTTTGTTAAGTGCAGTTATTTTTTATTATGTGAATTATTTATAAGTAAGACATACATATAAATCGTTACACCATAATTCAATAAGATAAATTAATATTTAGTATTTAAAATAGGACGTGAGAGCAGTATGGTACACTGAGAAAATTCTGTAACTGACATCTAGAATCTAAACTGTGGCTTTAGAAAAAATTGCCCCATGTCATACTTATAAATTCCAGTCCCCCTAGAAACCCCTATTAGAATTCTAGAGCGTTTGCCTATATTATCGAGGTCAAACTTATTTAAAAATCTCTGCAAATAAATGCGAAGACAAGGGGCGAGTTTCAGCAACTACAATCTTGGTTTATGATCCAATTCTAGAAAATCTAGCAAGAATTCCTTGCAATACAAAATATTCAGAATATTCATAACATTGTTTCCTCATCTAGAAATTAGTATAGATTAGAAATTCTCGATGATTTCGTCTATTCAGCTTATTGGCGTGCCTTATGAGCATAGCTCAGAAATGTATATTTCTAGTAAAGGGACTTTGAAAATGACCACTTATTCATTCTAGATGAAGGCTGTTTATTTGTTTTTCTCAGTGTATCTTGTCTGTCACAAATGAAATCAACCATTTATGTTCACTAAGCATTTTCCTATGTGACTTCTGTCGGCGAAATCACAGTTTTACAGAATTACTAGAACGAATTTAATGTTATAGAATATTTGTTTTAAATTAGTTTTACGATTTTTCTACTGTGTTATTTCTTCTTCTAATAAATTATGTCGGTGAACGAATCAATAAAAGTTTTTTGTGCATCAGTTTAAAGACATTTAATCAAATGAATGCGCCAAAAAAAAAATCTTTTCTTTTTCGTAAGTCTTTAATTTGTTTAGAAATATAAACTAGTGATGTATCAAAAATATCGTTATGTTGTGGTTAATTTTTATCTGCAAAAATATAAACATTTAAAATCTAAAGATCAGTACATTATTTAAAAGATTAAAAATTTATTCGTATTTTAGTTTAAGCTGAATTTCATAATCTAATCTGACAACGTTTCTCGTTTTGATTAATATATAATTTAAAATATAGATTCTATGAGGAAAAAATTAAAAAATAAACAAGTAAATAAATAATATTATTGATTGTATTGCGCTTATGAAAAAGTAAATATGCATGTTTGTATTTCTTTAAAATTATCAATTACGAATATTTTTGATGAAACTTGTTTGTACCATCTGGGACATTGATTTATGCAATAAGCATAAATACATGATAATATCTGATTAAAAATAAGTTGTTAATTAATTTATTAAGAATCGATTAAATTAATTGAATTTGAGTTGCCTGCTCTTGTCTGATAAGGATTCTTGTTCTCATAAAATATAAACTTCTTCTTGGGAATGTTGATTCGATGATGAACAATGTAAAATGATAAGTAATCATATTTATATAAATGTAAACACTTGTATTTAAACTTGTGTGAAAATATTAGCTATAAATGTGTTTGATAAAACATTTGTTTACCCTTTGGGACATTGTTTTGGTTAATAAATATACAGATATGCTAATATTTATTTATTGAAATGTAATATGTTAACATGATAATTAAGAATTTCTAAAACTAGTGTTTCTCTTTCTTTCTTGCTGTTTAAAAATATATATTTGGGTTTGATGAAAAGATTGAATTAATATAAAAACTAATGGATAAATTATTGAAAACGTAGATACAAGTTTTGTTTTTGATTTTTATTCACAAGATATGTTTATGTATAGGCCATAATAAAAATAAGATAATTAAATAGATTGCATATTCTCAACTCTTTCAATGCCTCAATTATAATATATATAAATAAATTATAGTAAACCTGCCCTATATAAATGGGTTTTGCAATTTTTAGTCTAAAATACTTATAATCTTATATACTTATAATCTTAGTTACTCAAACTAAAAATTTTCCAAGTGGGCGATTATTTGCGATCAATTTAACTGGAATGATGAGACTACAAGATATTTAAAAACACGTTAAATGAAAAATATATTATTTTATTTTTTAAATTTAGCATATAATATGTTTTATAAAAGTATATTTTCTATATGTTAATAGACATCATTATTATTATTATTATTATTATTCAAAATAATATACTATTTAATAAAATTTTGAAGCTCATTATTTGAAAAAAAATCCTAGATTTGCTTTCTAGGTTTACATTCAATAGAAAGGAGTTCTGAAATCGTAAAAGATTACGACTACCTGTTTTCAAAAATTTTACACCTTTTAAGAGGGCCAGAACAAGATTTGGCCATTTTTAAAAAAATGTCTGCCGTGTGTAACTAATTGACAAAAAATTGTGGCAACTCTAGCTCAAGAACGATCACTCAGTATTTCATGAAAGTGTATATGCAGTTGCATCATGGCATAAATTAGTTACTAAATATTCGTAATATCAATTATTTTTAACAAATCATCTATTATATTAAAACACAAAGCCTTTTTTGTAAGACCAAAATCGTAGGATATGAGCATGCGCGAAAAAATTTTGAACCAATTCGGAAGGGAATAGTCCTTTCTGTTTACGCAGTGATAAAGATTGAGCAGACAACATTAATACGTATTTCATTTGTCTGTGGCAGACGCTAATTAAAACTCAATCATAAAAATAATTCACATGATTAATTCATTGATTCATACTTCCTAAGGAAGTATATTAAAAACAAAGCAAATCGCGAATAGTTATCGGTTACATTTATTTATGATCGGTTATCATCGTATGCTTCACAGAGTGAGAAATAGTTTTTACGACGAAAATTCATTTACGCAGGATGTGGCGCCATCTGTATTTTTTTTCCATTTGTTAAAAGAAAAAATCTTTTAAAATTAACAGATTTTATTGTTCTTTAAAAATAAAATTTTATCAGTTGAAAACTTTGTTTAGAAAAGATGGAGATAGATATTTAAAATCAAAGGAGATATTTTATTTTATTTATTTTATTCATTTTTACTCTAATTATTATAATCTCTGATATTTCATTTTGATTCCATATTACAGTAAAAATAATTTTAAAAGAATAACGTTGAAATATTGATATATTATACGAGTAAAAAGTATATTGTATCGTTTATTATTAAAAATTTAATGAGCAAATTAATTTGTTAAAGTATTAAATTCATTCTTATTTATCTATTTATTTTTAACAGTATACTTTTGTTGAAATATACTATTTTGATAGAATAAAGTGTTATAATACTATTCCAGTAAAAACAAATTTTAACTGTATTCCGATTTGCAGTTTATTTTTAGAATACAATGAATTCATATTTTGGATTATATCCAAGTGGTTTTACAAATATGAGAAGGAAAAATCAGAATTAAAACTATTATTTTACACTTAAAATGCACTTATTGTCATAGCAAACCTTCGGATTTTATTTTTAATATATGAAGTATAATTAAATATTGTATATTGAAATTTCATGAAATTTATCCCTCCTCCCTCCAACCAAAAGATAATTGGTTAAAGCAAGGGATTTTAAATCGGTTAAGAAGACCAAAGCGAAATATTCAAACAAGGGTGTTAACTTTATGCCGTGAAAAGATTTTAGTTGTCATTCGTCAAATTTTGACGGGTATTAACTAGTTGCAATATTAAAAATAATTACTTATAATAGTAATAGAAAAAATATTTTGTGTTTTGTCCCAACCCCACAGGGATTGTAAGTTTTCAATTTGAGTAATTTTTTTCTAAATTAGCTCATCAACTCCTTTAAATTTTAGATATGCGATAATTTTAAACAATTTTGTCAATTTTTTTATTTAAAAAAAATTGTCGTTTGGAGGATATAAATTTTACTTTCTCTCGCGATTTAGTGTTATTTTAGTATTATATTTCTCGACGATAAAAATTATCTGTAATTAAGGAAAATAATTTTACTAGATAATAATTTAAAAAAGTAATTTGTACTGCATAGGAAAAGATGAAAGAAAGTTTTAAGATGGCTTCAACATAATATTTTATTTATTCGTTTATTTATTTATTTATTTATTTATTTATTTATTTATTTATTTATTTATTTATTTTACGAAATGAAATTATTTCTTATAAATTTCACAAAGCTAATTCACAAAGCACTGCTTAGTAAACTTGCTGAATATATATATATGCATATATTATGTATGTATTATTAAATGTATGTATTATTAAGTTTATTGACATTAGATTTACTTGGTTTAAGTGGTATTGATATTCTATTATTATTTTTTTGTGTATGCATGTGATCTATGTATTATATATATATATATACATATTACTTTAAAAACATCACAGAATAAATTATTTCTATGCTTAAAGGATTATAAAAACACTTCTTGTATTTTATCTGCACTGTAAAAAATAGGTTCATAAAAATAAGTATATATTGTCTTAAAATAGCCCCGAAACAATATATACTTAAAGATAATAACCGATGTATTCATTTTTGAGTACATTAACATGTCAAAAGTTGGGATATTGGGATTCTTATTGGTCAACCCCATTTTTGAGCATGCCAATATACTCAAAAATGAGTACAAGGGTTTTCAAATTTAAGTATATATTGTTTCGGGGCTATTTTAAGACAATATATACTTATTTTTAAGAACCTATTTTTTACAGTGAGCACAAAAAATAAAAAGTTCACAAAAGGCTATCGTAATATATTTATACAGTCCTAAAAATTACATTATTTAATAAAACAGATAACGTTGCTTTATTTAAATCGTATAAAGTTAATTTCATTTCTGACGGCTAGACAAGAAGCACATTTCTTGTCCAATTTAAAATAATAATTTGTCTCAATGAATTTTGTTGCACCGATATTTCTATTTGTCTTTCTTATAAATAATACATCGAAAAAAAAGTGACTGACATCTAAAATATATATTCTGGCTCTAGTAAAAATAGTTCCAAGTCATCCTTTTAAATTCTAGTTACAATTCTAGCGTGCTCTAGAAACTCCTATCCGATTTCTAGAGCGTTTTCTTATATTATCGTGGTGAAACTTATTCAGAATTTTTTTGCAAATAAATGTGAACACAAGAGGAGAATTTTAGTAACTAGAATATAATTTTTGAAGAATTCTAGGAAATCAAGGGAGAATTTCTAGGAATAAAAAGTATTCATAATATTGATATTATTGTTTCTCCATCTATAAAATTATTGACTAGAAATTTTCGATCATTTCATCCATTTAGTTTATTTGTTTACCTTGCTCAAAATTTTATATTTCTAGATTAAGCATCTCAGAAAATGACTACTTATTCGTTGTACACCTAGACACGCTATGTTTTTTTCCTCAGTATACAAAAATTTTAATTCAAGAAAAATGATTTAACATTTGAAAAGTAAAAATTTTGTGATACATACATAACATACGTGACAAAAAACAGATGTATTTTTCATGACTCATTTTTATAACTCAATTGTTCTAAATTGAGACTCATATAAAGTTCGTTATTTTAATTTATAGAAATATAAAAAATAATATACAAATGTTTTTTATCGAGATTATGTTATATTATTTGATATGTTTGATATGTTAATAATTGAGTTAGTTGAAAGGTAAAAATTTTAGTTTGACCACTCTCGTATAAAGTTAACCATAATGCTTTAAAATTATGTACTAAATAAAAATATTTCTTTGTTATATTTACTCTTTTAAAAACATTTTATAAACTATATGTAGAAATGAAAAATACACAGATGTACTGTTTATTGTGCGACATATTTTCTTTCTTTACTAATCGATTTTATATTAAAATAAATATACTTACTATACAAAATATATTGCAAAAAGAGTTATTTAACTTTTAACTCTTTATAATTAACGGAAAGAAATGCTTTGTACAGTTTTGTACATTTTATTATTATTAGTATTATTATTATTATTTTGCGATTTTTTAAATTTGATCTGCTTAATGAATTTTAATCATCATTACAATATTTTAGACAAAGAATAATTTTAAAGTACCTAAAAGAGAAAAACAAACTAAGAAATTGAGAAAATGTACATCACTTTCTTTTCTGCATAGTAAAAAATGTGTTTAATAATTAAGTTAATTAATCAATTACTTTTACATGCAAATCCTTTAAATTATTTCTTACTGGATTAAAAACTAATGAAAATTTTTATCTAACTTGATTAATATATATTTTTTCAGTTTAAAGGAACACTGTAATTGGTTTAATTAAATAAGAATAGAAATTTACTGTTAGGTCAGTTGATCAATAATTGTGAAAATAACAATGTGATTTTTTTGTACATTCAATGTAATTTAATATCGGGTGTGTGAATATTATAATAAGAGTTCCATGCTATTAATATGTAGTAAATAAATAATGGTGCTGTTACTGTATTTAGTATTAGACAAACTAAACTCTAGTTAAATTTTAAATAGTTTGAATTTCTAATGCCACACATTTTTACCGGAACAGGTTTGTATGTATTAATCACAGATTAATTTTTTTATTATAACAGGCATCATTCTTGACTATAGCAAAAAAAAATTGGATGTGTATGCATATATATGTACTCTCCTCTTGAAAAAAAAAAACAAAAAAACAATAAGAATAATAAATAAATAAATAAATTATCGTTATATAAAGAATTACAAAGTGCTTTACATTTCAAAATATTATTTTAAATAATTATAAAGGATTTAAAAAAATATATAAATTTATAGATTGGGGCAAATGAAAATGCCGTCTTTTTGTCCTCGTGTGATTGTTATTTATCTCTAATTTGCTTCCATGTCTTATTTTTGATTCAATATTTTAACAAATGAAGTCAAAGCTTGAAAAAAAAAAGAAAAAAGAAAGAAAGAAAGAAAGGAAATGTATTTTGCGTTTTTAAATTTTTTTTATTGATCTTCTTATTAATTTTAATGATTTTTTTTTTTTTAATATAAAAATGTAATTTAAGAAATTTAAGAAATGAAGGAGGCAGGCTGCAACATTTGTGACTTGCGTGTGGGGTTAAACAAGTTTTGTGCCGGCAGCACTCCCCCAGCCTGCCAAGATCAGAATAAGCATCAAACTACTTTGAAACTACACCTTAAACTGCAGTTGCCATTCTGAAACTCAACCTCCACCAACTTGGATAACTGACATCACTTCACTTCGGTAATTTTTATTTTTCATAAAAACCTTTGAGGAAAATTTAATAAACTTAACCGGATAAATTTGATCAATAGCTTGCTTGTAAACACTTAAAATGCCATTAATTTTATCAGAAGTTTCTGAACTCTATTTACACGTCTAATTCCATGAATATATATATATATATATATATATATATATATATATATTTCTGAAAAATAATATATATATGATTTTCTTTATTTACTTATTTTGCAAAAATCAGATTAAAAGAATGAAAAAAAAAATCTTTTGAAATGCTAAGTGAAAAATACATCCTATTATTTTATATGTTTATAATAAATGAGTCTTTCAATTATCAAAAATTAACTTTTGAAATGCTTAGTGTACTCAAAGCATGTATCAATCCTTAATTTTAAGGATTAATCTTTTAATTAGGGATCAACCTTTTAATTAGGGATTAATTAGAGAATAAACTTTCGATGATCGTGTAATTAATTCAAATCATGGACGGCGATAGGGAATCACTCAAAGGAAAAGAAAATATTATTATTATTGTTATTATTATAATTTTGTTATGTTACCAAATAAAACGAAATTTAAAATTTAGATTAAAAATCTTTTTAAAATATATCTAAAAAAAATGAGCTTAATTATTCTATTTTTCATGATGTAAATCGTATTTTTTTTTTTTTTTTAATATATAGAATAGTATAAAACTCATGTTTAAAAAAAAAAAATTATAACATTTTAACATGTTTTTGTATAATTATATTTCTTGTTTTAGCAGTACAACCCGTCTTTATGCGTTCTTCTTTAACATTTAACAGGGTTTAACAAGGAGTAGGTGCCGCTCACCGCTCTAAGAGTGGTGTCGAGCGCTTCTAGCTATGCTAGGCCCCCTACTCCGGAACGTTTATTAAAAAAAAAAAAAGGAAAAAAAATTACAAGGTTCGCCAGAACAATATTCCCGCGCGACATAGGGCGAAGTATTACAAATGTGTATTAATTATTAACAAACTTAAAATTAAAAATTAAATACACTAAAGTAAGATTCGCCAGTGCAGAGTACTCACGCGACAGGGGGCGAAATAAAATAAATCTTGAAAACTCAAAAGCACAATGAGCTAGAATTGAACAGGAAGGAGGGAGAATTGTTTACAAGTAAATCAGTTCGCCAGAACAAGGTTCCCACGCGACATAGGGCGAAGTTGGTTGTTTTAGGACATTTACAAACACATGAGGAAAGAATAGATATCTTAGGGCTAGTGGGTAAGTGAAAAGGATTATTTAACTTATGAGATTATTAAATACTTTTAATTTATTTAAATGTTTAGGAATTAGATAATTTTAAATGACTTAAGAAGAATTTAATTTGTTCTATTTGAAATATCTATGAGTAATTCAAAAATTCTTTTTAATTTTATGGCAAGTGAAGGTCTTGTTAAAATATCAGTCAGCCAGTTGGCTGGTCTATTATCCGGATTTCTTAAGTGATAGGTTATTGTAAGCGGACAATGGAAATAGTAATGAAAGGAAGAACCCTCCTCTCCACAAGAACATAGGGGCGAACGTCGACGAAGAAATCTGTGCAGATGAGCCGGAAAAGGGCCATGCCCAGTTAAAAACGCTGTAATTTCTGGGGTAAGTACCCAATCATTGAGAGAAACATTTGGTATTAGAGAGAAAGTAATTCTGCCGTTGAGGGAATCTTCCCACCAAGACTGCCATTCCCGGAAAAGGAGAGATTTTAGTTTTCTTTTGACATAGGAAGGTGGGACTGCGAGAGAGTAAAGAGGAGTGTGTTCCTCTGTAGCAGCCTTGGCCAAGTCATCTGCACGTTCGTTGCCCACGACACCCCTATGGGGCAATCTTCTTAAACATTACATTATTTAACAAAACGCATTCCTGTATTCGTGATTCATTAATTTAAATTTTATCCTCATCATTTGATCCAGTAAATGCCATTGCCGTATCTATACTCCAGCAGCACATAAAGTACTAAATGTGTACTCGTGACGTTCTTCTTTAAGTAATATATTTTTTTAGAAAAATACCTTCATCTCGATTTTAGTACTTTTATGTGACTTACATTAACAGAAAAAAGGTACTTTTATGTGACCTGCAAGCATCGTATTTAAAAAATAATCTGGTGTGTCACTCACACTACTTTCTCTTACCCTGAAATTTAATACTATAAATACAGGTTGGAGATAAGAGGTAAGATAACGAGTACTGTTATGTAAACCTATGTTAAACAATTCAAATTAGGCTTAAAAAGAGTTTTATATGATAATTAGGTCTGTATAAGGGGGGGGCTACCGCCCCCCTCGACTCCCCGTTTCATTAATGTACAAAAAACAAGCGATGAATATTTAGCTTAAAACATACATTAATTACCATATCTCTATGAGGAATTTATTTCAATTCCCGAACAGCTTTCCTGGAAATGGTAAAATACTATTAGTAAAGCATATCCACTAACAACAAATAACTAGTATGTTGTGGCCACAACACGACTTTCTTCTATATTTTCCTATACAAATTCACTCAGCAGAAATAATTTATTAAAATTTTAATTTAAAAAAATTATCTCCCATGATAATGCACACGGTTTCCATATTAGAGAAGTAGTGTAACACTAAATATCCAAAAAAAAAAAAAAAAAAAAAAAAAAATATTCTCAATATAACATAAAAAAAAAAAAAAAAAAAAAAAAAAAATGTTAAAAATGAAAAAAATTGATAACTTTATTTTAAATTATCGCAGATCGATGGTTCAGCAATTCGTTTTAAAGGTATTGGCGAGCTCTTTTGAAAGATACTCATCATGAAAATTTATTCACCTCGAGGGGGGACTTCCCTCCCAGTTGGGGGGAGGGGGGGGCGAGGCTCCTACATACACATTTTTTTTTCACTTTTAACTATCTCTATTACACAAAATATATATTCGTTTCATTTTGTTTAGTGCTGTCTATAGATGTTAAACTCTAATTATCTTTAATTTCCCCCCATAGACGTAATGTATTTGAATATATTTGAGTGTCCCTGTACACGAACATTTGACTTCATCTCAACGAAAAGCATACTGTAGCTATCCCTATATGATACACATTTAGAATACCGAGTTTGAAACTTCTGCTACTATTTGTTCTTGAGATATGCTGATAACAGACACACAGACCATTCGCTAAAAACATGATTTTCGTATTCAGGGGACCTCAGAACATGTAAATATAATAAAAACGCGCTTTTGAAAATTTGGCCCTAAAACAATACAAGGAAAAAAGTACTATATTTGAGGAATGCTCTAAGAGCAATTTTATTAGACTGAGGGTCTTCAAAGATGAAAAAATCGTATTTTCTCTCTCTCTTTTTTTTTTATCTATTAAATAAATGTTTTTATTTAAAATTTTGTGCTTATATGAGAAATATTAAAACGATATCTTATAAAATTTTCATTAAAAAATTTTGAAAATTTAGGCGATCGATCCTGTTTTTTGAAGTTTTTTAAAATAAAATTTATTAAATCCCTTTTTAGAAATACCAACGTGTAGTTTCTAATGGGTGACAGAACCATTTTTTGCTGATATATTTACAAATCTAATTAAACTTTTGAAAAATTCAATGGATATAATTGTAAGTTTTGTTCAGAACTAAACCTGCATTGCATTCTGTCCAGCCTTTTTCCGATGATACTCAGTCGAATAAGAAACGTTCTGTATATCTGCTTGTGAGGTTGAGACTATAAAACGTCGCCACAATCTGTTTGAAATTATTCCAAATCCAGCAAAGTATGAAGTTGGGACGGTTAAATCGCTTCGACGCCAGTGACTCGGCGCAAGTCTTGGTCGGGTTAGTTTTGTGTCGGCATGGTGCTGCAACGAAAGAATTAGGTTCTGAGAGGCAGATGTATTGGAAGTGATTTTAAAAAGATTGATTGAAATGAAGAGAAAGGAAGTTTGTAGAAAATAGTATAAGAATAGTATAATTTACGAAATTTTCCTATTAGTATATTTGTATTCAATCATGTTCAAACAAATATAAATGTAATTTTGAAGTTGGATTGGAAGTTTAATGGAAGTTTATGCTCAAATTGCCTTATTCTGACATGTTATGTAAATCGTAAATTCCAAATAACTTAAGAATTTTTTTAATTGGAAAAATTATAGTCTATGATATTCATGCCAGTATCCTAAATAATATTCCGAAAGTGGTTTGACATCTTTACGATGAAAATATCTCTCAAAATTGACGTTAATGTGAAATTTTGCCGTATACCGCCATGTTAAGAAATTCGTAAATTTCCAATAACTTGCGAAATTTTTAAAGTAGCATAGTAATAGTTACTGATGTTCATTTCAGCATCAAAACTGATATTTTAAAACTGGTCTAATATTTTTACAGTCAAAAGTTTCCATTTAATGCACGTTTAAGTGAATTTTTGTCCTATTCTCCCATGTTAAGAAAATCGTAAATTTCTAATAACCTACGAAGTTTTTTAATTCGAATGTTCCAAATGAATAGGGTTCTTGCCAGCATCGAAAGTAATATTTTAAAACTGATCTGACCTCTCTGCGATCATTTGTTCGTGAGATATCGTGTACACAGACTAACAAACTAACGGACTAACACACTGACACACTAACGGACTGACACACTGACACACTAACAGACCCCCTACAGACAGACACCATACAAATTTTGTCCTCCTTACAAAAACAATATCCTTAGATGTGTGAAGAGGAGCGTAGGAGAGTGGTGGTGATGATAGTTCTTATGCGAGAGTTAAGTGATGGTAGATATGTGTAGCGTTGTAGAATAAAGTAAGGTTTGAGAGACGAATCTGTCGCGTAGGGAATCCTGCCGACGGTTCTGGTGTGAGAATAGTTCAGTGGTCGACAATAGCGGTATTGGTGAGATAAAATTACTTTTATTTTATGCTTTGTTGAAATTACCCTCTAAGGTTATTTGAGAATTAAAATTGAGTTAGCCCAACACCCGCCTTGATATTGGACGTTAAATAAACTTTGTTATTTTGTATTTAACTTTCTCTCGAGCTCTTCTTATTATCTAATTAAGTAATTAAGTTAATCTTTAATATTAATATTGAGGAATTGAGGATATGGAGAACACATATTCCTCACATCCTTTTCTTCCATGAACACAAACCGAATATTCTGAAATTATTTTGGGGTTACCTGATGTCTAAAAAGTAAACATAATGGAACTTTTCCCCCATTTAATGCGTTTTACTAACGAAGGTCTTATGGCGCATGCGCAGAATTTTTACCCACATCTCTAAATCTAATAAAAAAAAAATTAATTTTTCCATATATATAATTTTAAGTTGGCAAAGACCTAAGTTCCTTCCAAGTGTCGTTGAATTCCATCCAGCCGTTATCGCGTGATACTCAGACAAAAATAATGTACGGACAAAACGACACACACACACAAAAAAAATTTCTGAAGTCATTTCATGGTGTATAGAACGTGAAGACATCGCAATTTTTTTTTTATTCTGGCAAATTTACAGAGAAAAGCCTGATTTTATTAATATATACTTTTATACAGAATTATATTTTTAAAGATCTTACACTCAAATTTGTAAAAGATTATAAATTTTTGAAACTTTATATTAATTCATATTATCTAAGTACAAGAAGCATACTATTACAAATTAAAAAATAAAATAACCTTACATTACTTCTTGAAAATTGTCTTAGTACTTGCGGGAAGGGTTATATTAAGTTTCATATTATATTATTTCTTTTATTTCATATTTCTTTTATTCATTCATATTATTTCTTTTATATTAAGTTTCAATAATAGACACGTAAACCTCAAATAAATGTTAAGACATTTATTTTCAAAATGATTTATTTATTGAAATAGATAAAAGGTAATGTGAATTTATTTTAGCTTTATGTTAAACATTAAATTCGTTTGATAAGCTCCACTTAATGTATTAATTAACAAATTTGTTTTAATATACATAGATGAAAATTTTACATGCGTTGGCATTCATTACGAAATTTAAATTAACAAGTAATTCGTAATTTGAAAAGGCACTATATTTTTATATCATACATGCAAATATTTCTAATTTCGTCATAGAATTTATAATTATTAATATATATATATTAATATATATATATATATATATATATATATATATATATATATATATATATATATATAAATCAGATTTAATTTACATGTTTTATATTTATTTAATTTTTTAAAAACATGAATTTATGATTTAATTGAGTATTATAGTAAATTCAATTTATACAAAAATAGTTAAATATCAGTATTTAAAATAGTAAGGCAGTTTATGTAGTTTCATTTATTTATTTATTTATTGTATGAACATGAATTAACACTTATTTTTTTAATTTACTAATTTACATAGTTTATCTATTAAATTAATAATATTAATTTTTATCTTAGTTACAAAGTTTTATACAAAATTCATAGTAAAATTTAAAATGTTGTTTTATGTATCCTATTAGCAAACAAAATTTCTGAAACAGATATACGTATAATTATTGAATATTTAGATCATTACAATCTAGATTTTATAAAATAAACATTGATTTTTTACTAATTAAATGTATATTTACAAAATACAAACTATTCTCATAAAAAAGTTTTATTTAAAGAGAGTAAGAATAAATAAAAAATGTTTTAAAATATACAAAATGCATTTTATAATGATATCTTATTAACCACAAACCTTAATTTTTAGCACGTTTTCTATCACAAGATATTCTGATCATTAAAAGAATTTTACAAATATTTTAAAGAAACGCATTCTTTATTCACAACATAAAGTAAAGAAGTAAACAATTCTGTTTCACTAATAAAAGTGCATACATTTTGCTAACAGTTTTTTTTTTTTTTTTTTTTTTTTTTTTTAAGGATTTCTTTTTCTTTACGTAATGAGATAGTATGCTGTATTCTGAAACGAGAAAAAACAAAAACATAAAGTTAATTAAAATTAGAAGAAAATAAAAAAGTTCGCATCTTAACGTCTGTAATTTAAGATTGTAGATTAAATGTTAAAAATACATCTTTATAATTTCAGTATTAAAACAGTGAATGGTGTTTATTAGTTCCCCATCATACTATAGGTATGGGGAACTTAGGTAATCGTGAAAAATTTCGACCTCGGTTTTTTGACTTTTTTATACGTTTTCAGGTGTGAGGAATACGAAAATGACAAAATTTGTATGGTGTCTGTTAGTGTGTCAGTGTGTCAGTCCGTTAGTGTGTCAGTGTGTTAGTCCGTTTGTTAGTCTGTTTACACGATATCTCACGAACCAATGATCGCAGAGAGGTCAGATCAGTTTTAAAATATTACTTTAGATGCTGGCAAGAATCCTATTCATTTGGAACATTCGAAGTAAAAAACTTCGTAAGTTATTAGAAATTTACGATTTTCTTAACATGGGAGAATAGGAAAAAAATTCACTTAAACGTGCATTAAATAGAAACTTTTTACTGTAAAAATATCAGACCAGTTTTAAAATATCAGTTTTGATGCCGGAATGAACATCAGGAAGTATAAATATGCTACTTTAAAAATTTCGCAAGTTATTGGAAATTTACGAATTTCTTAACATGGCGGTATAGGGCAAAATTTCACATTAACGTCAATTTTGAGGGATATTTTCATCGTAAGATGTCAAACCACTTTCGAAATATTATTTAGGATACTGGCATGAATATCATAGACTATGAGTTTTCCAATTAAAAAAATTCGTAAGTTATTTGGAATTTACGATTTACATAACATGTCAGAATAAGGCAAATGGAGCATAAACTTCCATTTTCAGGATCATAAAACATTAGACAACTTCAAAATTACATTTATGATACTTGTTTAAACACGATTGAATACAATTATACTAATAAGAAAATTTTGTAAATTATTCGTAATTTACGATTTTATCATCATAGCGAAATTGTAAGTTTTTCATATAAATATGAATTTTGAGGATTATTGCATTGGAAATAGTAGCATGAAAACTAAACAACGGAATCGACCCTGATAAAATAAATTAATAGATTAGAATAAGATAAATATATCGATGTGAACGGTGGATAGCCTATTAGGCGGGGATTTCATTCTGTCACTGAACCAAGCTTTGGTCATATTCATTTCTTTTAACATGATTATAATATGTCTCGCACTAGAAATTTATGAGAACCTATATATGATGGGGAACTGAGCAGAGTCCACCTATGCCAACTAGTTTTTTTTTAACTAAATGTTAATGATTTTAAGTAAATGTTTTTGTTTTTCTTAATAAAAACGCGTAAATTTAGAACTTTTTTTTTTTTTTTTTTTTTTTTTTTTTTTTAGGTCAACATTTTAAGTATTACTATAACGTATTATATAATTAAACAGAAAAATCAGAAAATAATTTGTTATATATCTTTTTACTTAAAATTTTAACTTAAAATTTATGTTTTAAGTTTATATTCACTTTTAATTAAAATTAAAAGTAAATAAAGTATTCGCATCTTAACGTCTGTGTTTTAAGATTCTAGATTAAAGGTTAAAATACATACCTATACCTTCATTATACCATCTTTATAACTTCGATATTAAAATCGTGAAATATTTTTAATTTAATATCTAAAATATATGATATTTTGTTTGATTTATAGTTCTAGAGAGCTTTAGTTTTGTTCTAATCATTTTGTATTTTTGTAAGGTAAAATTTTGACAGACAACGCACTTAGCGAATCGGCGGGAAGGAATAGAGTGGGCACACTGAGACATCATTAATATATCATCATTAATGATGATACATCATCATCATCATCATACATCATCATCATACATCATTAATATTGAAGTGTGATTAAACGTTAAAATACATCTTTATAGTTTCAGTATTACAATAGTGAATAAATTTTAATTTTTAAACTAAAGTTTTTTTTTTTTTTTTTTTTTTTTACTAACAATGCGTAAATATGAAATTTATGTTTTATGTTTATGTTTACTTTTAATTAAAATTAAAATAAATAAAATATTCGCATCTTACGTCTGTGTTTTAAGATTCTAGATTAATTGTTAAAATACATATGTATACCTTCTTTATACCGTCTAAATTAAAATCGGGAATTAATTTTATTTTTTAAACTAGGTAAATGTATTTTTTTTAATAGCAATGCGTAAATTTATTTTTTATTTTTATTTTTTTTTATAACAATGCGTAAATTTAGCTTTTTTTTAGGGTTAACATTTTTTAAGTATTATGATAACGTATTATATACTTAACATAATTTGTTATATGTCTTATTACTCAAAATATAAAATTTATGCTTTAAGTTTATGTTTACTTTGAATTAAAAGTAAATAAAATATTCGCATCTTAACGTGTGTGTTTTAAGATTCTAGATTAAATGTTAAAATACATATCTATACCTTCTTTACATCATCTTTATATCGTCTATATTAAATTCGGGAATTATTTTTAATTTTAAAACTAAATTATACGATATTTTGTTCGATTTATAGTTCTAGGAAACTTTAGTTCCGTTCTCATAATTTTATATTTTTGTAGGTTATACCAGGTAGATATACCACATCAATAAAGGGTGCCGAGATAAATGTGCACTTAACAGAGTGACTTAAATATGTTATTGCTTCAAGCGTCTAAGATAAGCGTGTTTAGATTGTCTCTTAAAAAAAAAAAAAAAAAAAAAAAAACAATTGCTTAATTTTATATAACTCTCCCTAGGAATTTCTATAGAATGGTAGTATTTCAAAATATTTTTAAATTATACGATTTTTCAAGAAATAGTTTATATATGTTATTTGTACCAAGTTGCACTAGAATTTCAACTTTTACAAAAATAAGTGCTACGATTGTGGACAACGATAGGTTATTTCAGCAAATGTTAAAGCATTCAAATTGTAAAGGAATTGTACTAATTTTAAATTAAACGTATTATCTATTAACTAAAATTTATTGTTTATTACCTTGTCTTGTCTTTTTTCCTGATGCTTTTATTTATTTATTTATAATTTTTTTTAATTTTTAAATTCTTTTTAAGTATCTTTTGTTTTTCTGTTACTTTTTTAAATTATTAAATTGAATTAGGCACTCCTTATACACAAATATTTGTTTACAAAAACCACGTAACACTCTCATTTAAGTACAATTATTATTCTTAACAACTTAATTCTAATTACACTCTCAGAAATGGATACTCAAATTTCACAAAATTTTCTTTAATTTTCACGAAACCATTTACATGGAAATACTCCGAGCAAATATTTCGTCAAATTGAGAAAATTACTTTCGTCACTTGTTTGAGCATATGAATTTCGTCAAAGGTAAAGATACGTTTTTTCATTCTAGTTTCGTGATACAGAATAAAATACAAATTATAAAATTATAAAATTACCTGCAAGTTCGTTGCTTTAGACATTAAATCCTAATTATATTTAATGAAAATATAAATAAAGCAAACCAAACAAATAAAAGTCATTTGGACATTTATTTGACAGCTTTGAGACCTATAGTTACAATGACTTATGACTCAATTGATCCATATTTTTACAGAAATTCACAGAAGCAAGCGCACACAATATTTTATAGACATAGGACATCACAAACATCCATGCCCGCACCGGGATTCGATCTGGGAATCCAGAAGGCTGCGTCCTACTGACCGAACCACCAGGCCGGCAAATAAAAGTCCTTGTAAAGTAAAGTCGAAACAACACAGGAAAAAACCCAATATGGCGGTAATGAAAGCTAGCACATGCTATTGTGAGTAAAAAGTTTTGTCAAATATTTGAGAGTTTACGTTTCCTCAAAAATCACGTGATCGCTTGACGAAATGGTTGTCAAAAACAACGAAATTAAGCACGAGGATGGCTGAATCGTCAAAATTGAGTATATTATTTCTGAGACTGTATAAATAAGCGCAATTTCTTTTACTCATTTACGCAAATTGTGCTACCCCATAAGGAGAGATTGTTCAAAATAGCTCTAGTTGCATTTATTACAGCTGTTGCCTTAATTGCACACAGTTGCACAACAACAAAATAGTAATACACATAATACGAATAAATTCCAAATTATTCAGAAACAATATAGTAAAAAAAATATATATATATATCGTATTTTTTATATCATTCTTTTGAAATGTGTACAAAATCTCTTAGCTTTACCTAACATATTTTTTCAGCGCACTTTGCTCAAATAAAGTTTTGTAATTATATATAATTTACTAATACATAATTTTTCTTATCTATTTAGATAATTTTTTCATAAAAGTGTTTGGAAAATAAATACTATTTGTAGAAAGAAATATAATAAAAGAGGGTATTTGCCTAGATTCAAAGTTATTTAATTTACAAACATACACTCACAGTTACACATGCTGACTGTCCCATAAGTCTGTAGACATTTTAAAAATTCATAAAAAATTACAGGAAATGGTAGAATTGAACGCGATTAACAAAAAATTATTTTCGTGAGAGAGGTTTTTTTTTGTTGTTGTTTTGTTTAAAAATAATAATAATAATAACAGTTAAAATTTTCGTCAGTAGAGGATGCTGAACGTCAGTAGAGGATGCTCAAACCACACATTTCCATGAGAAACTAGATTTATTTGCACGCAAATGTTTGCAGGCATATAAATCCTGTTCCTTCTATCCGCTATAACCACAAATTACAGTTTGCAAACTAGTGAGAGCACCACTAATTGCTGATTCAGTCGGAAGATCTTACTAGTTTGAAAACATCTTCACGAATAACGCGTTATCAGCCAAACCACCATCTCAATTAAAATTTCAAGTATGCACAAGTAGGAGACAGAGCAATAAATAATATATGTTGATTCATAAAACCGTGCAATTTATAGAACTCTGATTTGCATATTTCTCGTTATCCATCCGTGCAGCTCTCTCTGTCAACGAATTTTTTTCTTTACAAAATAATAATAATAATAATAATAATAATAATAATACGCGTTACGAGAATAACTTTTTCGCAAACTGCGTTCTATGAATTTTTAAAATGTCTTTAGATTTATAGGACATCCAGTATATACAGGGTGATTATAATTAAATTTACAATTTCAAAACGCTATAATTTTAAAACTACCCGTGAGACTGATTTGATATTTTACCAGAGCAATCGTGAGGCAATGAAATTTTGTTTGGGTAGGAAAAAAGTAGTTCCAACATGTTCCTATAGATGGCGCTGTTAGGGTAATGGTTTGATTTTACATCGCACTAATACTGCGCAGATGAGCAATTGGCAACGGTCTGATACACACCCCTGGAGGTGGTCCGGAGACATGCCATCACAATTTTGATCCTCCAACGAAGGGATGGCTTTCTCGCTTCGGTGACCTACAGAGGTATAATTTTTTATGGGAACATGGAGGGCATGGTAATGTCAAGGGAAACGCCTAAATGGACTCATTAAACACCGAAATGTTGTTAGGAACACAATGGAATAGCAGGAAACAATAGACTTCATGGGTTTACAACATTTTTTTTAGCAAAAAGACAAGAATATGTGTTTACAGCGGAAGCAGCCATATGGAAAGAGAAAAAGAGGAGCTTCGTGAAACAAATAGTTTACGGATAATTAACGGCTCATTTTGGAACTACTTTTTTTTTTTCTTTTTTCAAACAAAATTTCATTGCCTCACGATTGCTCTGGTAAAATATCGAATGCTCTGATGGGTAGTTTTAAAATTATAGCGTTTAGAAATCGTAACTTTAATTATAATAACCCTGTATATTAATGTTGTTTGGTGACAATATAATGAAATATATATATATATATATATGTGTGTGTGTGTGTGTGTGTGTGTGTGTGTGTGTGTGTGTATTAAAAAATGCTTCAACTTTTTGTAATATGGATACAAATTTAGTAATATAAATTTATAAAAATATGTATGAACATGGAAAGAATAATGGAATTTGTAATTTGTAAATACATCTGAAAAAAAAAAAAAAAAAAGATTGGCTGATAAATTGTAATGTTAGAGCATTTACAAGCAATCTAACTTTTTTTTTAGGAATTTCAACGTAAAAAAAAAAAAAAAAAAAAAAAAAAAAAATGCTTAAATATAAATATTTTATAACATTATATTGTACACTGTTAAAAATTTCAAATCAAACTTGAACCACTGTATTGAGTAAAGTTATAAGTAATACCATAATATGCTTCAAACTCACTTTTTAGTTTTCGAATTCTTCCGATTGAATTTCAGTTGCACCAAAACTTAGAGAAGTATTTCGGCGTACAAGCGATTGTAATTCCATTTTCTTCAAGAGGTGACACCACTAGCTAAAAATCACCTCTGAAAATCCCCGGGTGTAAGTCGAAGAGTGAAAATAAAACGTGTGAAGTGACATCGCATGCGATTATGTCATTCAAAACCATCGCTAACCAGATGTTACCATAAGAAAGTTTATTGAATTATATCCTTTGAAGAAGAGAGAAAAATCTATTATATACAGTCCAAGAAGTATGAATCAGTAAAACTCTTTTTGAAACCAAACCAAGCTTAAATTAAAGATCGTGGTCGAAAACGTAGGATAAAGTGCAAATTTAGTGCAAAATCCACCCATGGGTCAAGATAAGACCCATGGGACAAGATAAGACCCTAGAATATTTAGGCTCTTCTATAAAAATCAACAAAACAGTGTTACTGGACTTGGAATCGTAGCACAGTGTCAGAGTGTTAGACTCAAGACAGGAAGGTCTTCAATTCAATCCCTTCTTCTGTTCAATGTTATAATTATTATTATTTAAAATATAATAATAATATTTGGTTTAACATAAAATTACCAAATTACGGTAAAAGGTTAAACCATTGAGTGTTTGCAGCTACTTCACTTTTGGTTCAAACTAACACTAAATTTTTAAGAGCACTACAGTGTCACATAATTTTATAAACTTAAACAGTGAAAATATAATTCAGTTAATAAACTATCATGTCATAGACAGAAAACAATGTTTTATTTCTTTTATTATGAATGAATTCTGAAAAAAATATTCTGTTTATATTTAAGTATAGAAAATAAAATTTAGAGTAATCTTCGTACATTGTTTTCCCTTCTCAATTATAAAAGTTTTACATAAAGCCTTTTAAAAATGAATAAAAAATTATGCATAAATTGTTAAATATTATTGCATGAGTGATATTGGGATTTTACGTAGTTTACGTTAATTTTAAATGTAATTCCATGTAAATATATGCATGTTTATTACGATTTATATAATGTCACATTCACTATAGAACACTGCAATCATTTATGTATGTCGTAGCTGAAAATCTCACTCACCGATAATATCTTATCCTGTGGGATTATCTTCGTCATAATTAATGTCCAGACTGAATGTATAATATAATTAAATACCATGAATTAGCAAATAGATTTAATATATAAACAGAGAAAGTAATTGTTTTATTTGGATGTACCAAAAATTGATTTTGTAAAATACTAGATGGATTGTGTCTTTATTAAATCTCAAAAAATTACTTAAACTTTTATAATAAATGCATATTAGGTAATAGACTTATAGAATAACTTATAATTTGTTTTTTTATGAAGCTTAAAAAAAAAAAAAAGAAAGAAAGAAAGAAAAAGTAAAAAGAACAAAATCCTTCTCTGTGAACGTTTTTTTAATTGTGGAAAATATAATCCTTGTCGAATCATGTTCTTAGTCAGTCTAAGGACATGGTTCGATAAGAATCTATTTAACAAAACAGTATTAAATGTACCCTTTTTTATATAGGTATTATTGCTAGCGCTCGAATAATTTTGCTGTCTACTGCACCTACATTAAAAATGTGTTTATACGCACAATATCTTTTTTTATTTTGAGGAAATATAACTCAGTTTTAAAATGACGAACAAAAAACTATATCAGGAAAGTAAGTTTTAAGAAAAGTTCTTCTTTTTTGGGGAATTTCCGAATTTTTTAACTTTTTTAATTATTATTGTTAATTATAATTATTTTATGTATGATTGGAAATATATACGTGTTCATTATTTTAATCCTTACCATTTGCAGCGTATGTACATAAAATTTCATATAATCTCACCAACTAGTTTCAGAAATATGCGCGCAAAGTATAATATGCTAAAAATACAATGGTCAGATATTTATTTATAATAATTAATTAATAATAAACATTTTTACTAAATGGGAAAGGATTTATGTTGGAGTTTGTGTAGCATCTTTCAAGAAAATCGATAGAGCCGTTTTCGAGATATCGGCTTTCGCAAAAATTTGGCACTGTTATTTAATGACCGGAAAACAAAAATTAAATGCGAAAGAGAATTACTATGGCGATACTGAAAAAAATCCTTACAGCCGTTTTTAAAGGAACGAACATGCAAGACCTGAAACTGAACTACTTATACAAGACGTTTATCAATTTTTCTGAACTAATCAACTAATTCATACAAAAGGATATTTAATAGAGTGTTTATATAGCAACTTTGAAGAAAATCGTTTGAGCCGTTTTTGAGATACGGACTTAGACTTAGAATTACCCTTCCGGTATCCAATGTCCCCATTTCTGTTTTTCTAATTTCCCCCAAAAGTAAAAAAAAAAAAAATAAAAAAAAATCATTTACACATCAAACCTGTCACAAATCTCTAGTTTCGAATATTCTATCTTTTTTAACCTCGTATTTTTGACAGCCATAAGATCGCACACTAACCAAATGCCGAAAACAATTTTTTGGACTTACAGATCTTAAAACATGAAAATCTGGTGAAAATTCGATGTTGATTTTTTTGGCCGAATGCAATACTCTTATTACTTACAATAGATCATCTGTAAGGAAGTAAAAATATGATTGTAAAATATTTTATTAATATAACCCATATCACAACATATGCCTAACAGTTGTGCATTGTTATGTGCCAATAATATTTTAACTTTTATTTTTATACTTTTTCATTCAAATTCTAAAAACCTAAATATACTAAGTAACAGCCGGCATATTTTAAAAAGAAAGTTTTATTTTGTTCGAACAAACAATTGCGAAAATTCGAAGAATTTTATTTTTGACAGAATTTATATTTTATATTGCTTAAGGCAAAATCATATTTAATCCATTCCTTCAAAGTCTTTTTATTTTTTTTTTTTTATTTTTATCGATTGTTTTTTCATAGAATGAAACCCATCGAAGCCGTTTCTCAATGTATCGATTTTTATATAGGAAATATCAGACAAGAAAATGTTAATTTATTATCATAAGTAAAAATTTATCGGTTACCAATAATGACTTAATAAATGAAAACATTTAATGGGAATGTTTTCTAATCGAATATTAAAATTCTTGAAATCCGTAAACAAATTATCTGTTGCACCATAGATGGTGAAACATTAAATTTGAGAAATAAATTTAAAACCTTTCGTTTTGAAATATTTATTTACTTTGAAGTTTAAGGCAAATTTGGCATAAACGATTGCAGAAAATCAAATATTTTATTATTGAAAGGGTCTTTTTTTTTTTTTTTTTACTTTCTTCTATATATCTGTACTGATAAGTATAAAGGATTTAAGTCCATATTCTTGATTTTTCAGGAGAGGAAAAATAAAGTTAAACTAACTAAAAACAAATTAGAAGAATCGATTAGGAAAAAAGGATTTCATTGACTTATACCCTTTATACCATTCAGTGATTGTCAACCTTCATTTAATAACGGGAAAAATTTGAATTAAATATTTTATACCATACATGAATGCTAAATTTCTGACTTGAACCTTTTTTTACCAATGGATTTTCTTAAAGACTAAATGACGTAGACTTAAATCCTTTATACCAATCAATAGAGAATTTTTTTCTGAGTCTGACTATGTACTTAACTCAAAATCGACATTTTTGGACTTAAATCCTTTATACTTACTTATCAATACAGATATATAAGAAGAAATTATTGGATTTGTAAAAATTTTAGAACTCCAGTTTCAGATGGATTTACACATTTTGAGATGTTCTGAATAAGATTTGACTGTTTTTAGAAAAAATCTCTCTGTGTGTTTGTGTGTATCACAAATTTTGTGGACATTGTATCGCACGAACCAACGAACGAAATTTAACCAAACTTGGTGTTTAGTTGGTCCCTAATCTAAACTGGTTCTGGTTAGTTTTGAGAATCAATCGCTCACCAAGTGGCGTTGTGATCACATTTTTTCTAAATTTTTAACATGACAGTATTGTGTATAAGTGTACATAAATATAGTTGTATATAGCGTGTGATTGTAAAATTAATATGAATTTTTGATAATGGTAGTAGTAAACTAAGGAAAAATGTTTGAACATGTAGAATCATTGCTTCCCCCTCCCCCCACGGGAGTGTAAAAATTTTCAACATTGGTATCTTTCGAAAGAATTCATCAGTATCTTTAAAACAAAGGGATGAACCACTGCTTAGTGATAATTTAAAATAAAGTTTTTTTTTTTTTTTTTTTTTTTTTTTTTTCATTTTTAGCGAAGAAAGGAAAAAAAAAAAAAAAAGCGCATCTCTTCTGATGTTTTTACAAAATATTTTTTCTTTCTTTCTTTAGGCATTGAGTTCAATAGTTCTGTGAGATTAAAAGTCATCTTTATTCATAATGGAAAATAATTTTAATAAATAATTTAATAAATAAGTTTTGCTGCACAAATTTGTGTAAGATTATATAGAAGAAAGTCTCGTGGTAGTCACAATATACTAGTTCCGATATCTCTTAAGCAAAAATCATATTTAATCCATTATATTATTATTATTATTATAATTATCGTTGTTTCTGTTGTTTTCGATTGATTCTTGACATAAGGAACAGACAACAGAGAAACATTGTGACTTTTGTCAATGTTTCTATTTTTGTATAGGAGACATCAGAGGAGAAAATATTAATTTACAAGTAAAATTTATCGACTATCAGGGATAAATCCCACAATGAAAACAATTAATTTTTAATCGAATACCGAATATCGAAATTATGTAAATCTGTAAATAAGTTATGTGTTGCACCACATTTGATGAAACATTAAGTTTGAGATATGAATTAAAAACTTTTCGATTTGAAATATTTATTTACTTTGAAGTTTCATGCAAATTTGGCATAAACAATTCCAGAAAATCAAATATTTTATTATTGACAAAATTTACTCTTACCTGGCTTAAGGCGAATTCCTATTTAATGTATTATTTCTATTTATTTTTTATTTTTATCTATTGTTTCTTTGTAGAATGTATATAAACACATTGAGGCTGTATGTCAATGTACCGAATTTTATACACGAAATATCAGATAAGAAAATATTAATTTATTATGACAGGGAAAATTTCATCGACTACCTATAATAATTTAAGAAATGTAAGCATTTAATGGAAACGGTTTTTTAATCGAATTTAAAAATTCTTGAAATTTGTAAACAAGTTATCTATTGCAGAATACTTGAGGAAAAATTAATTTTGAGATATGAATTTAAAACGAATTAAAATTTATTTCATATAAAAATTAAAGGAAATTTTGGCATAAACAGCATAAATTTTGGCATACTATTTAAAAAAAAAAAAAAAATGCACCACAGAACTGGCATTTAAACTGTTGGCGCTATGTTTTCAGCACTCGTGCCTACTTTGTTCGACTGACAAAGGGTCGTGCCTTCTTTCGACTCGAAAAAATTATTGCGAGTTCTTGCCTTTTATGTGTTTATTCAAAGTTTTGTATTTATAATTTTATTATTAAGAGAATTTATTTTTATATCGCTTAGATCAAAATTGTATTTAATACATTCTTTAATGCTTCCTTATTTTTATCGACTGTTTCTTGAAAAAATGTACAGACACACATTGGGACTGTTTATCAATGTATTGAATTTTATATAGGAAACAATCTATATAATATTTTTCTAACGTGGATCAGTTTCAATTAATTTTGTTGAAACGATACGATACGCGAGGGAAAAAAATAATATTTATACATGGAAAATATTTAAGCACGCGGACTTAGCTCAATGGACTAATAAGAAAAAATTACGACATTTGTCTGATAAGGTTATTTTACGAAAAAAAAATATTTTTAACAGTTGTTTCTTCAGAATCCTTGCAAGCGTCATTTTAAACCTAGCAATATTTTAAAGATATATACAGACTATGAACTTTTGTGTCATATATTGACTAAAAAACACAATCATAAAAATTATAATCAAAATAGGAATTATTTTATTTTATTTTATTTATTTTTAAACAATATATATATATACCAAAATTAATAAAAATCATTGCCAACATGACGACAAAAATTTAAAAGGAGTCGTGGAAGTCCTGTATTAAAACTGTACTGCCCGTGGAAGTATTAAAATTGGGTCATGAACCGTGAATTTTATTTGGAAACTTTTCTTTGAATGATTTTGGTTTCAATATTGTACAATATTAATTTGGGTTTAATAATAATTTGGCTTCTGGTAAATTAAAATTTTAATTAGGTGGTGAAATTGGTATAAGATTTATGAGTTTCAAATTTTAAAGGTAAATAAGAAAAGGAATAAAGTGCGAATATTTGACACGGGTTTGCTAGTATATAAGAAAATGTTAATTTATTATGGTAGGTAAAACTTTAACGGATACCAATAATGATTTAAGAAATGAAAACATTTAATGGAAAAGGTTTTTAATTGAATATCAAAATTCTTGAAATTTGTAAACAGGTTACAGTTGCACTATACTTCATGAAACTTCAATTTTGAGATATAAATTTAAACCTTTTTTTTTTTTTTTTTTTTTTTTTTTTTTTTTAATATTTGTTTAATTTGAATTTTAAAGCAAATTTGGCATACAAAATTTCAGAAATTCTAAATGTTTTACTATTGATAGAATTTATTCTTATATCACTTAAGGAAAAATCATATTTAAGACTGTTTATCAATGCATCGAATTTTAAATGGGAAATAATATATAAGAAAATATTAATTTATTATGATAGGTAAAACTTTATCGCATACCAATAATGATTTAAGAAATGAAATGGAAAAGGTTTTTAATTGAATATCAATATTTTTGAAATTTGTTAACAGGTTATATGTTGCACTATACTTGATGAAACGTCAATTTTGAAATATAAATTTAAAACTTTCTGTTTGAAATAATTGTTTAATTTGAATTTTAAGAAAATTTGGCAAACAAAATTGCAGAAATTCGAAATGTTTTACTATTGATAGAATTTATTCTTATATCGCTTAAGGAAAAATAATATTTAATCCATTCTTTAAACTTCTATTTTCTTTTTATCGATTGTTTCTTGGTAGAATGTGTAGAAACACATTGATGCTGTTTGTCAATGTATCGACTTTTATATCGGAATTTTCAGATAAGAAAATTTTAATTTACTGTAACAGGTGAAACTATCGGCTAACAATAATGATTTATTAAATGATAAGATTTAATAGGAACGGTTTTTTAGTCTAATATCAAAATTCTTCAAACTTGTAAACGGGTTCTGTGTTGCACCAAACTTGAGAAAACATTGAATTTGAGACATGAATTTAAAATGTTTTGTTTTTAAATACTTGTCTAATTTGAACTTTGAGGTAAATCCTTTTAATATTTTACCCAAGAAAATGTATTTTTGTAAGATATTCGCTATAAAAATCTTAACATTACTTGATCTCACATTACAAAATAACGCAATATTGTAAACAAGAGAGATGAGTTGAATTATTGAAGATTTGAATATTTTATAGAATTTGGTGGGACACTCATACTACTTTCTTTTACTCTGTATTTCTATAAAAATAGATTATTAAAATTTAAATTGAAATATAAGAAACATAGTTTTTTTCTTTCTTTCTTTCTCCTTCATTTTTTTAAGCACTTTACATAGAGTTAAATTTTGCTTTATCTTTCATACAATGACGTGTGAGAAGCCACTGAAACATTTAATACCATTTTCTTTCCCCAATTGCGATCATCTGTCACAATGTGAAATTATAATATTAAAAGTTATAAATAAATGAATTAAATATTAGCTTAATAATAAAAATGAGTAATAACTTTGAAATAAAAAATCAAATTTATTAAGATTAGTAAATTTTGAAAAATATTATAAGAACGAGTTTCTTTTGTTTTGCTTGCAGAGAACATTTCTTTTGTTTTACATGGTCTGGGTTCCCCACTGAAAACACTGAAAGGAAATAATATGTTCTGAAATCCATTTAAAGTTAAAAAAAGAAAAAAGTGCTATTAGAAATACAAAAAAGAAATTTTCTGAAAAGTTTCTCATAAAATGCGTAGTAACAATAACAAGCATAAAAAAATAATAATAATTAAGTTTATTTTAAATTTAAAACCATTCTGTAATTCATTTAATTATCTTAGTGCTGCTGTAATTTCTCATTCATACGTGGAATTCTATGAGGATTTCTTAAATTTTGTAAACTTTATTGAAAGAATTTGTATGTCCAAAGCTTTAAAATTAATCTTATAACACTTCCATTCTCCCGCTAATTTCGTTATTCTACATTTCATTTATTGCTAAATTTTAATTAATTAATTTAATTTCAATTACAAAATTTCCTTACCCACCTATTACTAATACATAATAACAGGCGCGGCAGTGAAACGAGCGATTTTGAAATCTCCACCAGCGATACAACTTTATTCACAGTGATATAAAATAATTACGACGTGAATTTACAATGCTGCAGTTTGTGAGGAATGTTTCTGAACTACTTGCACATCTTGCACAGACATGTCAAGACTCAAAATGTCCATCACGTGAAAATGACATCATTCTCTGGTGTGTAAACGCGTTTCTCACTTCCACCCCTCTTTCTCATCACATTACCCGTTTCTTCAAAGTTCTGCACCCACAATTTGATAGAATGTGTTGACGAAACTGGGGCATGACGTGGAAGATTGTAATGAGAAGGAAATACACGCAGCACGGACACGTGGCTGTCGTTGTTTTTGTAAAACGCCTTCACAGTAGAAGCGCGTTGTTCACAGGTCCACGACATCATCTCAACTGAACACCGATATTAGGGTCAATCTCAAAGGTTTTTTGTCCAGATGGCACCACTCTCGTTTTCAGATTCTTAACGTAACTTACTATTTACAGGGTTTCAAAATCGCCCGTTTCACTGCAGCACCTGTATAATTATTCATGTGGTATTTATAATTTCATCCTGAGCAATATTTCAAAAGTTGTTGATAACTTATATATCTATATGTATAAGCATATATATATATATATATGTTACCGTTAAAACGCGAAACCCGTTAATCTGAAGATTACCTAGCTAATCTGCAGATTAACTAAAATGACCCGTTAAAGTGCGGAATAAAGAGTTTTCCGCATTTTAACTAGGTAATCTGCAGATTAACGGCTTCTGTGTCGTTAAAGTTCAAATGTTTGTTTCGAGCCTTAGTTTTTTTACATTCACTATGACGTCAAACAGTCATGTGATACAGATACGCGAATCCCAGATTAGTCTGTGACGCGATTGACCTTCAAACACAAACCGAAACTTTTATCCCTTCCTCTCCCCTGTGATAAACAGTAAGCGCAGAACGTGGATCATCGAAGCTATGACATTAGATTTCTTATTATGACCAACACAAATTTTAAAGTACAAGTAAGTTATAATTGTTTTGAGTTTATTTTTTCTCTTTTTTAATTCTGTCAATATAAGTTTGATAAGGGTCTGCATTTTATTAATGAAATATAATCTTAAATAAAAGCTCTCTCTCGTGAAACTTCATTTTAAATTATGAATCTTAAATTTACAGCATAGTAATTATTTTCTCCCGAAATAAAACTATTAAACCACAACTTTTTAAAACTACTTTATTTTAAAATTGATTTAAATTACTATTACTTACTGAAAAAAAGAACACATTTATTATTTTTTAACTATGGAAAATATGGCATTCAATATTATGGCATTATTCAATAAATACTTAAAATGAAATTTTTATGCATTTTTTAGCATTTTATTACAATTTTTCTCTTTTGGATCTTTCAATTTCAAGTTTCCTTTATATATTTTATATATCATGATTATATTTTTATTTTTAATTTTGTTCGCTTTTTCAAATAATTTCGTTGTAGTTTATCACATAAAATGTGTTATTAAAGCTTTTCTTTTCTTTTTTTTTTTTTTTTAATTGAAAAATTAATATATTTCCTAAACTTGTACAGATATATGTATGCTGCAAAATGTAGTTTAATAAAGCATTGGAAAACTGTCATTTTAATTTTCATGCGTTCTAAAAATTATTAAAGCAGTTTTAATTGTTTGAAGTACTTCTTAAAATGCTTCTGATTTGTCTAATTTAATATTTCTTTAGCTAATTAAAAATTGGTGCATATTTTTTTTTTTAAATATAGTAATAGCAATATAAGTTGTTAATAAAACGTTTTTTTTTTTTTTAATTGTTAAATATTTTCATTCGAAAAGAAATCGTTACGGTATTACAATTCTAACATTCATTTATAAAATAGACTTTACTGTAAGCTATTAAAGATATTATATTTCTTATTAAAAATGCATAACATCTTCAAACTTATATTGACAGAATAAAAAAGATGAAATAAATAAAACAAATATAACTTTAAAACAGATAAAATTAAAACACATACAGATTAAAATAAATAAAGAAAGAAAGAAAAGAAAAGCAAACTAATCTTTTTTTTTTTCTTTTCCCGAATGATAAAAACAAATACAGCACAGCGTGCAGTAAAATTATACCACCAGAGATCTTATTTTCACTTTAACGAGTGCCTAGTAGGTAATGTGCAGATTATCTAGGTAATTCGCAGATTACCTAGGTAATTTGAGAAATGAAACAATTTTCCTCACTTTAACGGATCACCCTAGTTAATGTGCAGATTGCCTAGCTAATCTGCAGATTAACTGATTTCTGCACTTTAGCGGTAACATATATATATATATATATATATATATATATATAGAGAGAGAGAGAGAGAGAGAGAGGAGTAACAATTTAAAAAAGTATTTTTATGGTATATTTGAAAAAAAAAACCAAAGCAAATATAGCTACAAAAATACTCTACGCCTTTACATATCTTTATTAACATTTAATCAAACAGAAAATCCAATGACATTTGCACAACAATTTTATTGCTAATTCGGAACATATTTTATCTTGAAGCAAATTTGACTTTTTTTTCTGTACGTCGGCAGAGTACATAGTCTAACAATTCATTTGTAATACCTTAAGGTGATACAAAACTTTTTTTTTTCCTTTTTATTTATCAAGACATTTCTAACATTTTGCAAAGAAATCAATCCTTCTTTTTAGTCTGAACAAGTCGATAGTTCTGTTTCAAAGATATTCTGCAAAAAATTGCTTGAGGCATTGTCTGATTTAAGGGTTTCTTGTAAATTCTCAGCTGAAAGAAGTTAAGTTGAAGCAACAGTCTTTTTCAACAGTCAACTGTTTTTTTTTCATTATATATATATATATATATATATATATATATATATTATATCGGTTCTATATGGCGCCAGTTTTGTTATGTTTAATAACAAAAACACACATACATATAAAATGATATGTTAGATATATGAATGATGCATATATATGTAGTACATATATATGTATATACATAATTTTGTGCACTGAGGAAAAAATATACCGACTTCTTCTAGAACGAGTAAGTGGTCATTTTCTAAAACCCTGAACTAGAAATATGGATTTCCGAGCTATGAGTATAAGGCAGGTCAATAAGCTCAATAGACGAAATGATCAAGAATTTATACTCTATGAATGTCTAGATGGTAAAACAATATTCTGAATATTTTGAAGCCTTTGTAATGCGATAAATTCCCGCTTGGTTTTCTAGAATTGGGTCATAAACCAACATTATGGTTGCTAAAACTCGCCTCTTGTATTCGCATTTATTGTGAGAGATTTTTTAATAAGTTTGGCCTCGATGATATAGACAAACGCTCCATTCTAAACTAGACTATTATAACTAGATTCTAAATTGACAAAAGCTCTATTCTAGCTAGACAAACGCTCTATTCTAATTTTAATAGGGGCTTCAAGAACTCATTTTCAAAGGGGACTAAAAATTATAAGGATGACACGGAACTATTTCTACTAGAGCCACTATTTAGAATCTAGATGCCAGTTTTATAATTATTTCTCTGTGTATTGTAAATTCTAAACGCCTAAAATTGAATAGCACATAGTTAATTAATACGTTCAATCACTACTTAATATTACTTGCTGTAAATGTTTTATCAAAGTTAAAGTGATTACTATTATTATTTAAATAAATCTTGCAAAAACTAAAATTATTACGCAGAATAACATGAATACACATTTTCTAAAAGAGGTAAATCTTAATTACATAAGTTTTCCTTTCTGTAAATAGTGAACAAAAAATGAATAAAATAAATAACAATATATATATATATATATATATATATATATGTATATATATATATATATATATATTACTTAATTTTTTAACGATATGCTTGAGTTTAAACGTATTCTTCTGGATAGTGTATAAAACATTTTATTACCTCAGCTTTATACCTGATGTGTGTTGAGTTATCTATGTATAATTTTTTCTCGTTTCGCATTTAAATGTTTTTACATTTAAAAAAATGGATAATTTTATAATAATTGCTGTAAGGTAAAAATGCAATAACCGCTAACAAAAAAGTTAGATCTCGACAGTTTTAGTCATTTTTAAAGAAAAGTTAAACAAATTAATACAAATTTGTACACATTTACTCTTTTAAAATAAATGAGTTAATTCACCGTGTCAACTACACTGTAAAAAATATGTCCTATTTGCTGCCAGAAATTCTCTGTAATTTGAGAAAATACGTTCTGACAACGTAATCTTTTCATAATTACGCGTATTTTCTGAAAATCCAGTTTATTAAAATCATTAATACAATAAATACAATAAATAACTCAAATTTTAATGCAATATGCTAACTCATTCAGTTTAGTGAATTCAACTCAAGATCAGAGAACGCATTTCTTCAAAGAAAATGAGTGAAAATTCTCTCAAGTTGAATTGTTTTTATTCTTTCATTTTAAGAGAGTATTTTTTTCCTTTTGCCCGAATAAGAAAATTTTAGTTACACAATTTAAATTTAACAGGAATTAAAAAAATGCATCGAAATAACACAGTCTCAAATGCTTAGACATTACGAATTACTTTTTGATTAGTAATGGAAATATACAAATTTGAAACATGTGATTTTATATTTTCATGATATTTGAGCGTAATATGCGATATCAACAGTTATTTAAGATACTACCCGCAGATAAAAATACAAGTTAAAAATAGTTATAATACGTACAAATATATAAACATTTCATGATAGATCTTAGCACCTCACATTTTAAATCTTTATGTAATTTCGCATTTTGGACGCTGTTGGAAAATAGTACCAGTGAGCGCCCACAAAACTACTTACTATTTTTAACAATAAGAGAAATAAATAAATAAATAAATATATATATATATATATATATATATATATATATATATATATACCGCCTTCATCTAGAAAGAATAAGTAATCATTTTCTAAATCCCTAAACTAGAAATATGGATTTCCGAACAATGGTTATGAGGCAAGCCAATAAGCTGAATACACGAAATGGTCGAGAATTTATAGTGTATGAAATTCTAGATGGTAAAACAATATTCTGAATAATCTGAATCTTTTGAGAAATTCTCGCTGGATTTTCTAGAATTGGGTAATAAACTAAGATTATCGTTGCTGAAACTCGCCTCTTGTATTCGCATATATTTGTAGAGATTTTTAAATAACTTCATCCTCGATAATATAGGCAAACGCTCTACAAATTTAATAGGGGTTTCTAGATCTCGCTTTCTAAGGGGACTAGAATTGATAAAGATGATATGGAACTATTTTTTCTAGAGCCACAATTTAGATTATAGATGTCAGTTACAGAATTTTTTCTCAGTGTACCATTATTATATGGCACTCCACACTGAGAAAACAAATACACCGCCTTCATCTAGAATGAATAAGTGGTCATTTTTTAAATCCTTAAACTAGAAATATAGATTTCCGAACTAGGTGCATAAGGATCGCCATTAAACTGAATAGACGAAATGATCCAGAATTTCTAGTCTACACATTTCTAGATAGTGAAACAATATTCTGAATATTTTGAATCTTTTGTATTACGAGAAATTCTCGCTTGATTTTCTAGAATTGGGTCATAAACCGAGATTATATTTGCTGAAACCCGCCTGAGGAAATCACATTTATTTGCAGTGTTTTTTTTAATAAGTTTGATCTCGATAATATAGGCAAACGCTCTAGAATTCAAATAGGGGTCTTTAGTTCAAAGGGGACTAGTATTTATAAGGATGACATGGAATTATTTTTTCTAGAGCCCCAATTTAGATTCTAGATGTCAGTTACAGAGTTTTTTCTCAGTGCATTGGAAATATATATATATATATATATATATATATATATATATATATATATACATACATATATATTTTTTAATTTATTTATTAAACATATAGTTAGTTAATAAGTAATGAAATATATATATATGATATAATAATTTTTTCATTACTTTTTAAATTATATTTCCAAAAGGTTATATTTCCTTTTACAAGGAGATTTGAAATTAAATAAACTTTATTTACAAGTTAATTATTAGATATTTCCTAATGCCCAGTATACGCATTATAACATTTCGCTCCAAGCAACATATATCTAAACTGATTTAAATACATTAACTGAATGTAATGAACTTTCAAATAAAGTCCATTTAATATGCAAAGTGTGAATTGGATTTAGTAGGAAATGATACCGTAATACAATTACGTTTCTAATCCTTTAAACGGTTAAATGGAGTGCGTTATTGAAAATCGCCTAAGCCACAAATAACACATACTTGTTTATGAAAGAGAAAGGTATTAGTTGAAATTAGATAATGGAGTTTCCCCCCAAAGGCAGTACCAATAATCTATTGTAGTGTAACAGAAAACCGTTAATATGCAAAATGTAATTTATTGTAATTAAATTTATTTAAAGTATTTCCTTTTTGTATTTCGCACTAGATGATTTAATGTAGTAAATGTAGTAATATTACTTTTTAAAATTTATGCATTTGTAAAATACGTATATGTTTTCTATATTAAAATGTAGGTTCCGAAATTCTAAAGTAAATTGAAAAAAAAAAAAAAAGGTTTAATATGTAATGTGAATTTATTTTTATTTTTACTAATTTAATATTTTACTTAATTACATTAAGTACGCATAAATGACGCCATAATAATTGTACAAGCCTACATCTTAAATATTGATTTGGTAATTTTTACTGATCTTGTATTTTTTGATGTGCTGAAACTGAAAAGTAAGCCTTTTTTTCTCTATCTGAAAGAGAAAATTTGTATGATATATCCAGTATTAATATGTATTCCATAATAAAATGCAGGTTCCTAAATTTTAAAGTAAATTGAAAAAAAAAGTTTAATATGTAATGTGAATTTATTTTTATTTTTACTAATTTAATATTTTACATAATTACATTAAGTACGCATAAATGACGCCATAATAATTATACAAGCCTACATCTTAAATATCGATTTGGTAATTTTTACTGATCTTGTATTTTTTGATGTGCTGAAACTGAAAAATTAGCCTTTTTTTCTCTATCTGGAAGAGAAATTTGTATGATATATCCAGTATTGATATGTATTCCATAATAAAATGCAGGTTCCTAAATTTTAAAGTAAATTACAAAAAAAAAAAAAAAAAAAAAAAAGTTTAATTTATAATGCGAATTTAGTTTTATTTTCACTAACTTAATATTTTGTACAATTATATTAAGTACAGTCGGTAACAAAAGTGTCCGAACACTAGCAAAAATTCCTATGTAAAAGAAATACGCTTCATATGGATTTCTTATATAAATCCTTATAAAATCGTGTTTTTACACTGACAAAGAACAGGATTCGACAAGGATTTATTTAACATAACCTATGAAGTGTGCTTTTTTTACATAGGAATTTTTGCTAGTGTTCGGACACTTTTGTTACCGACTGTACTCATAAATGAAACCTTAATAATTACACAAGTTTATATCTGAAATATAAATTTGATAATTTTTTGCTGATCTTGTGTTTACTGATGTGCTGAAATTGAAAAGTAAGCTCTATCTGGAAGACAAAATTGTATGATATATCGTACAGTCGGCAGCAAAATTATTCGAGCGCCAGCAATAATTCCTATGTAAAAAAAGTACTCTTAATACTGTTTTGTTAAATAAATCCTTGTCGAATCATGATCTTAGACTGACTAAGACCATGATTCGACAAGAATTTATTTAACAAAACAGTATTAAGTGTACTTTTTTTTTACATAGGAATTATTGCTAGTGTTCGGACACTTTTGTTACCGACTGTACTTCTCTTCTAATATGAAATTATAGGCATGAGTTTCAAAACAAAACTTTGAAAAAGTTTTTTTTTTCAGCACACCTAAAAACGTATCTTCATTTTATGTAGTTTCTAGTGTGCTTCCAGGATTAATCATGGAAACGTACTATAAGTTAAACCGATAACCTGGATAAACGAAATGATCGAGAATTTTTAGTCTGTACTTTTCTAGATGGTGAGACAATATCTTGTATATTCTGCAGATTACGAATTCTTTGAATTGCGAGAAAGTCTTGCTTGATTTTCTAGAGTTGGGTTATTAGCGAAGATTATACTTATTAAAACTCGCCTCTTGAATTCACATCTATATACAGAGATTTTTAAATGTGTTTAACCAGGATAATATAGGAAAATAATCTAAGATTCTAAAAGAGATTTTTAAAACTTGCTAACAAAGGGAACTAAAATTTATAAGAATGATATGAATTTATTTTTACTCGAGCAATCATTTAGTTTGTAGATGTTACACATTTTTTGACATGTTTTTATTAACTTCTATTCTTGTTTGTTTGTGTGTTAGTTTGTTTGTCCAGTACAAATCTTGCAATCTATTTTTAACTAAATTCCCTACTAGCTAGACATTTGAAACTTTCACAGTAGCTCAGAATCCGGTGACAGCACAATACTTCGAAATCAGATTTTTGAATAGTTTTCTTTTAATTAATTGAAATATGAAAATAATAAACTTTTAATAGCAATAAAAATAGTCATCAAAATATTAGCTATAATTTAATTGTTGCCAAAGAAAAATTACGAGTTCATTTTCTTTCGACCTAAAAATAAATGCATTTAAATACGTGAGCTTTAAAAAATTGTAAAAAAGTTATATTATGCATCTTGCAAAAATTGACGTCATTATCACTTTGAAGATTTTCTACAGATTCGTAAAGTGCTAATGAAGTTCATGATTCAAATATATGTTGTTCTGAAAGGATTAATATTTTATTTTTAAAATCAATTTTTTTTTTTTTTTTTTTTTTTTTTTTGTATTCAAATTTTCCGTAACTCTTTAACCAATCACATTAGAATATCCATCTTTGGAATGTCGATAATAAGGATTTTCTCGTCAAAAGTCGCTAAATTTGGCGCCAAATCCATTACCTGCCTATTGGAGCTTTTTAATGCGTTTTAAAGGGAAAATTAAGCTATTTTAACGCGAAAAAGAGCTGGAAATTCAGAAAATTGACATTTTATCAACTTACTAAGCCCTCTTTGAAAGAATTTATACAAAAATAAATACAATTATTTACAATTTCGTAACAATAAGCATTGATAAAGTGCTAATGTAGTTAGTTCTATAGCTATGATACAACCGAAAATTTAAAAACATGGTTTATAAAAAGTTTTTTATCTTATAAATATTTTTTAAATTAAGATAAAATAAACACGTTTTATCTTAGACGCTTCAAACAATATAATGAATATGTACATTCAAATCGGCAGTCTACTATTGCTGATGTACAACTATCTAGAGTCGCTACGGGCCCATTCTACTCCTTTCTTCCGATCCTCTATGAGTGCAGTTTCTCCTACCACGCCATCTCTGTTTATATACCATTATAGAATAAATAATTTGTACACTTTTTAATACTTTATTACAATGTATTACATTATAAAACAATAATAAATGACATCAGTTTTAGGATATCACATTTATGAATGAAATGCGTTTTTAAGCTCATTCTTATAATAATTAATAACATTTATAAATGTTATTAGAAGAATATAAATTGGTTGTATAATAAATTCGTTATGTACCATTTTCATTCATTGTAAAAGGTTTCACTAGTTTTTAAAAGATACTGTTTAAAGAATTTTAATGTTAAATTTATTAAAAAGAAAGTGAAAAAAAAAAAAAAAAAAAAAATATATATATATATATATATATATATATATATATATATATATATATATATATATATATATAATATAGAGAGAAAAAATGGAGTGTATTTTTTTTTATTTTGGAATACAATATGCTAGAATAAATATTGCGAGACAGATAGAGCCTTCGTATTTCTCTTTCTCTATTACTGTTTTTTATGATGAAATAACTAAAATAACATTTCATATCCTGCCATTTTAAATAAAATAAAATCCTTTTCATCTTTTAGTAATATTAAAAATTCAGCCGTTTACTTGGATGATAATAGATTCGCATTGAGGTTTAACAAAAGAAGCGAATTAAAAAAAGAAAAAAAAAAGAAGAAGAAGAAAAAGTGATTCCAGTTTTCGATAGGGTCGTACGAAATGAAACCTATTGTGCTTATTATACTTCTATGGAAATGAATAAAAGTTAAAAAGAATAAGAGCTGTTTCATTTTATTATTATATTATTATTATTATTATTCCCGTTTTCTAAAGAAGAATCATTACAAGTCCTTATAATTGTAAAATGTAATTTTTTTATTGTAATTGTGCGATTCTTTTAGAAAGAAGTATTTTTTTATAAATCATAAGTACAATTGGTATTTAAAGGGAAAAAAAATATCCTTTTTGGCATATGCTAAAAAAGAAACAAGTAAAAAAAAATTAATAATTTTGTAGTTAAGAAAATATTATATCTGTAGAATATAAAACTGCTTACGTTAAATAGTGCATTACTAACATAATTATTTTTTTACTTTATATGGACAACCAATTATAAGAAAAAAATACAAAATATATAATTTTCAACAGATGTTAATTATCTGGTTTGGCACACACATGAATTTCTCTTACTCTGAAATTCAATACTCTAAAATCAGATTGGAGATTAAGAGGTAAGATAATGAGTATTGTTATATAAACTTATGGTAAAAACAATTGAAACTAGGTTTCGGAACTGATTTACTTGATAAATAATTCTGCGTGAGGGGGCTACCGTCCCTACTCAACCGCCTTTTTGAACAGTGTGCCTACATATAGAATTCAAACCTGTTATTGAATTTGAAAGTTCATTCCAAATTACTGAGGCAAGTTTCCTTGCATCATTCCTTGAAACTTAACAATTTTGATAAATTTTTTCAAGTAACAAACTTATATTAACTTCAAGATACATATAACATTTGAATAGACCGAATTTTTTTTTTTTTTTTTTTTTTTTTAAGTTACTCTGAAAAGAAACATGAACGAAGATCGAATGTCAAAAATTTGACTTTAGTATTCAGGGAAGCTTAAAATGTGTAAATATACAAAAAACAACTACTGGGTGTTTAGTTAATATATATATATATATTTACCTTATCGGTATGAAGAAATAGTTTTAATTCTTGAGCAGTGTTCCTGAACACGGCAAAATATTATAGTAAAGCATTTCAGCTAATTACATTGAATAAAAAAAAAAAAAAAAAAAAAAATCACTTAACCCAATATATCTACTAAAAATTATGTACACACATTATTGTGCACTTAAATATAATCTTGTATTAATAACACATATCCCAAACTGAAATACACTGCCACCAATTTCCATGTACTGTCCCACTATATTCTGGTTCTTTTTTGTAGCCCTGTAAACGAACGGTGAATGATTTTTTATACCATATTCTACATGATACATGTTTTTATGCATATGAAAAATGTGCACTACTTAATTTAGTTTAGTGCAGTCTATAGATACTAGTCTGTACCTACCTGCAATTTTGATCCTAGACGAAAAGTATTTGAATTTTCTTGAATATCCCTGTACACGAACTATTTCAAAATCCGATTTTAACGAAAGGTTTAGTGTAGCATCCCCGTATGATGCAGAGTTGGAACACCGTGTTTGAACATCCTGCCGACTTTTGTTCTTAAGATATCCCAATGACAGATACATACAGATACACTCACACAGACCAACGGCTAAAAACATGTTTTCGGATTAAATAGACCTTAAAACATGTAACCACAACAAAAAATTAATTTCAAATATTTGACCCGCAACAATTACTTTCTCTACCATGCATATGGGCAAGAGAAAGTCAAAAAGAAAACGAAAAATGTCAATAATTATTTATTTAAATAGATAGGTATGTCCAGTAATCAATATATTATTTGTTTTTACTTTTGAAATGTTTATAATGCAAACTTAAATATATTTTTTAGGGATGATAAAAATAAGTTCAGATTTTTTTTTTAATCAATATACATTTTACAGATAATAAGTTTTATATGCAGATTAAAAAAAAAAAATGCAGAGGTTTTCTTCAGACTTACACTGAGAAAAAATTATGTAACTGACATCTAGAATCTAAATTGTAGCTCTAAAAAAATAGTTCCATGTCATCCTTATATATTCTAGTCCCCTTGGAAAGCGAGTTCTAGAAGCCCCTATTAGAATCCCAGAGAGATTGCTTATATTACCGAGGGCAAAGTTATTTAAAAATCTCTGCAAATAAATGAGACTACAAGAGGTGGATTTCTGCAACTATAATCTTGGTTTATTATCAAATTCTAGAAAATCAAGAGAGAATTTCTCTCAATACAAATGATTCAGAATATTTAGAGTATTCAGAATATTGTTTCACCATCTAGAAATGTGGATACTAGAAATTCTCGATCATTTCGTCTATTCAGTTTATTGGCGTACCTTATGCGCATAGCTCGGAAATCTGTATTTCTAATTAAGGGATTTATAAAATGGCCACTTATTCATTCTAGAGAATGGCGGTATATTGTTTCCTCAGTGTTGATTCCGTAAGTTTTATTGTTTATCAGAATATATCACTTGCACTATTTTTCGCACTACACATGCGCTATTACAAAAAATAAACGCTATATTTAAACGCAAGTAACTTGTTTATTTTATAGTACACTGTTTTTTAACACATTGTTGAAAAACACATTCTTCTCTTAAATATCGGTTTCCTAACTTACATTAGCATCATTTATAAACATGATCACAAAAGTAATAAATGCCAGGTTTATTCTATTATTATTTTTATTATATTTATTTTTTTACGGTTAAATTATCCTTTAAATATCTCCGTTAGTAAATTTCAAGTTGTGTAATTATCCTAAGATATTTTTTTTTGTATTTATGTATCTTTATATCAAGATGTGTGTGTGACCGCAACGGTTATTCCTACAGTACTACGTAACTTTGCATGGGGGTTCGTTTTGTGCTATTCTTATGCATTTCGAAGCCCGATTTCCGCATTTTTGTTTAGTTATTTAAAATTAATGATAACAGGAGACTTGGCGTTGGGATATTAAAACCCGAATAAACTGCTACGTCAGAAACGCCAAAGAAAAATATTTGAGATGCATACAGCTGCTTCGGTAGCCTTAAGCGTAACGTCTTTAGTGCAAAAAGAATTCTGAATCTGGAGAAGTGCTTGTATATATAGGATAGGGACCGAATTTAGTTCAACAGTTCATTTAGTTTCAGGTATTTAATTCTCAAACAATATGATTTTAAAATAATATTTTCGCCTTCCAATAAACTCACCTTTTTTCAGTTAAAAGATCCCATTAATATGAATAATTCTTGGGGCATTTATAGTATTTCATGTCAGTGTGGCTTATCATATATTGCCTAAACTGAACGCAGTCTTAAATTTCGTCTAAAAGAACATATGAACTTCCGCAAACAAGAAACCAATGGGCTATTTCTATACATTGTTGAGAGAAAAATCATAATTTTAAATTTAATTCAGCTAAAATAATTTGCAGACCTAAATCCATTCATGAACTCGATTTCTTTGAAGCTTTTCATATTTATAAAAATTTTAAAAACCTTGTAAATTGTGATTTCGCTGTTCCCTATTTGTCTGATTGTTGGAAATTTTACATTCAGTCCACATTTTCTTAATTTTTCTACTGTTTACACAGCTAATATTCCTAATATCCTATTGGACACACTCCCCACCTTTCCCTTAATCCTATTGGTTGAACTAAATTCGGACCCTCTCCTATATATACGAGCACTTCTCCAGATTCAGAATTCTTTTTGCACTGAAGACGGTACGCTTAATGCTACCGAAATAGCTGTATGCATCTCAAATATTTTTCTTTGGCGGTTCTGACGCAGTTATTCGGGTTTTATTATTTAAAATTACTTTGAAGTAAATAAATCTCTCAAATGATCTTCTGTGGAAATGAAAAGTAAATGTATAAAATCTTTCCGTGACCTATTAGTTCAGTTGGTTAGAGCATTATGCTAATATGGGGAATGTCATGGGTTCAGTCTTCCAAAGGTCAGTGTGTTATTTTTTGCAGATAATTAAAGAAAAGGTATCAATGCAGAATAGAAAAGCATTCAGTATCTTCACAGTATCCTGAACAGGATGGATGATGAGAAAGTGAAAAAAAAAGTTAAACTTAGAGGTGTGTTTGTCACGTGTTATGCTAATGGTTGATCGCAAAACTACATAATTTTGTTTGGAGTTTTGTTTTGATATTTCCTGAATCACCGCAAAGCTTTTCTGTTACATTGTTTTTTCTTAATTAATTAATTTTTTGTACTTGGGGTGATTGTATTGTGCTGTCATCTATTGTTATAAATTAAAGATGATAATCTGTTCGAAAAATGTCTGTTCGAAAAGCGTATTTCTTTAATAACAGCACCAGTTACCGTCCAGTTAGAACCTAAATTGAAATGCCAGTTATATTACAAAAAGAAGCTGTGGGGGGTCTCGAAACCTAATAATGCCGACAGGGGAAACGATACCAAATGCAGCGAGGTCCCGAAGTATGGTTTTAAGTGATTTCAATTGAATTGTTTAATTTTTATTTAAAAAGTGATTTAAAATATAGTGAATAATGTTTTATGAAAATTGTTTTAAACATAGTGACTAGCTATGCAGAAAAGTTCTATCTTGTGCACAATAAACACAATTAGCGTGCTTATACACAATATTTTTCAGAAACCGTTGATTTGTTGCTTCATACATGCTGTAAATTAAACTGACTTCAGCTTAAAAAAATTTAAACAACGTTTGCGTAACTCCTATTTTTCTTTTTAATAGTATTGCAAACCGTTATCAATGCAAAATTTCAACAATGATTAATGACTCTAAATATAACAGGATAGCTGATACTAAAAACAATTAAGAACAAAAACCATAATTTTAAAGATTATTTAATAGAAAACATGGATTTACTTCGCTGCATTTACTATTACGACCGAAAACGTAAGTAATGCTTAAAAGGAGAGATTTTATTTAAGATTTCCCCGTCAATCATATACAGTGGGTACTATGAAGTTTCAACTAACGACAGTTTTATGACTTTTATTTTAAATACGCGAAGTTTAAGAAGTTCGAGTTCATGTAAATACACATGGTGTCGTAAAACTAATGATCACAACTGTAAGGGGTGATAAAACTTGCCCAAACAAACAACTTTCATCATACAATATGGGGCTTGAAGTGCTAGCCACAAGAGAACGATTTATCTGGAATTTATCAAACGTTGTCATTTTTCATTAATTATAGTCAGTCATTCATGAACTATTTGTCGCCAGATATGCATGAATATTCAAATGCGCCATCTAGACCCACCCATCGACTTATCAATGAAACTTGTCGACCGATGTCTACATGAATCACAGCATCGCCGATGTAAAGTCTGTTTTTTCTAGTTATAAATTTTACAATAATAAAGATTGTTTATCCTCTATTATAGTCGTTATTGCATTCTCAATTTTCACAAAGCACACTCCATCTTGCAGTTCATCTTTTGCTTTTAGACTCCTCCTTGTATAGCGAGCATTGTTTCTTTTGCCAAGTTCTACCACCCCTTTCCTAACAGCACTAAATGTTCCATAAACGTAACAATCATATAACATTGAAACATTATAAACTTTTCGGAAACATTTAAAAACGTTCAGATTGCTTTCCGATTAGTTTCAAAAACGTTGAAATGTCCACAAATGATCGTAGCAAAAAATCAGATACGTAACAGAAACGTTACAATCACTTAACAGATAGAAAATCAAAAAGGGCGAATGTTTCAGAAAGGTATCAGAGAGCATACTTTAATGTGTTACGTTTTTGAAAGATTGTAAGCTTTTTGCAACATAACTGAAACATTCTGTGCTGTATGGGTTACAGTTTTGACCATTACTTCTCTTACATCCTCTATAGGACTCTATAGGCCTGCATAGGTTGTATTTTGAAATGATGCTGTGACTTATTATTCCCTCTAGATTAGGTATATATTTTTATCGTGAAAATTATACATAACTCAGTACCACTTGATTGGGTGAGTGAGCGAATGTGTGAGTTTCATTTCGCAAAGGTGCTACGATAATTTCAAATGGTACACACCTAAGGATAATCCGGAGACATCTCATCACAATTATGATCGTCTCTGATGAGAAACATCTTGAATGGAAACATAATAGTGGACATTTCAGTAAGATGATGTGTATACAATTTTCTTTCTTTCTTTTTTTTTTTTTTTTTTTTTTTTTTTTTTTTGTTAAATATTTAGTATAATCATGTTAAATTTGTTATTATACATAATCTTGCTAAAATAGTCACAAATTCAATATTTACACCTATTAAAAATTCATATGAAACTTGAAAAATAAAATATTGTTTCAGATACTTGACTAACAATACTAATCTCCGAAATCCACTAAATCTACGAAATAAAAGGGCATCTGTAATCACATTTAACAAAAAAGTCCAAAATTATAATAGTCTACAAACTTTATTTTTATTTTATTTTATTTTATTTTATTTTATTTTATTTATTTATTTTTTTTTTGCTTCATTAAGAAGTTATCTTAAATTTAACCTTTTATCTACTGCATTATGAAACAGGCAAAAATTGTACTTGAAACTTATTTTTTTAGTTACTTAAGACTATTATTTAAAGATATATGCAAGAATTATGCATGCCACCTTATTAATGAGGATTTTGAAGAATCAATCTTAAAGTTAATCCTTTATCTACTACATTATGAAAGAGGCAAAGATTGTATTTGAAACATATTTTTTAGTATTTAAGATTATTACTTAAAAATATATGCAAGGATTGTGCATATAACATTATGAATGAGGATTTTGAAGAATAAATCTTAAAGTTAACCCTTTATCTACCGCATTATGAAGCAGAAAAAATTGTATTTGAAGCATAGTTTAGAAGTTAATTAAGAGTATTATTTAAAGATATATGCAAGAATTATGCACATCACCTTATTAATGAGGATTTTGAATCTTAAAGTTAGTCTTTTATCTACTACATTATGAAACAGGCAAAGACTGTATTTGAAACATACTTTTTTAGTCACTTAAGAGTATTATTTAAATACAAAAATTATGCATGTCACCTTATTAATGAGGATTTTGTGAGGTGGAACTTTAGTGTACCACCGCTATATAGAGGTCGAAAAAGCTATTTTGACCTTAACAAAGTGCTAAAAAAGTTCCTTATGTTTTTTATGAGATTGGTGGGAGATTCTTGTGGTATTATAGAAATTAATGAGTGAATACATGCAAAGGTCCTAAAAAGACCCAAGCAAAAACAGCGAGAGCACTCTATGAAGTTCTTTCTTGAACAAAAATGTTTGCATGGATTGTCTGGCGCTTCGTACAGTCGGCAGCAAAATTATTAAAGATCTAGCAAAAATTCTTATTTAAAAGATAGGCACCTAATACTGTTTTTTGTTAAGCACATATTTGTCGAGTCATGATGTTAGTATTTTTGCTGTTTATAAGAAAGTAATTTAATGGTAAAAATTAGCAATCAAACTAATATATACATATATATATATATATATATATATATATGAAAAATATAGATGTGTGATTCAATAATTTTGTTGCCGACAGTAGTGAGATAAAAATGGGGTATAAACAGTTTATACCTGCAAATAGGTTTGACATGTCTTCTATACATTTAATTTTGTAAGCTTTTTAATTTAACAATATTAAAGTACCGTTGATAGATAAAGGGTTAAAAATATTTATTGATTAACTTAGGGAAAAAATAAAAAGTTATATTTATCTTTTACTTCGTACATTTCCATTTTAGTTTTGATTTGAAAAAAAAAAAAATAATAATAATCATTTTCTTAAAACGCACTTTATACAATTTTTCTCTTTTTTAGTGATATAATTCCTAACTTTTACCTGCATATTTCTTATTCTCTTTAATTTTTAATTTCTACTAAATTCATTTAATCTTTTCTTTTTAATTCAATTTGTTGCCCAAAACAAAAGTTTTAAAATAAAATTTTTTAGTTGAAATATTTAATTACGTTTTCCTTCAACGTAGACTTCTGCATGTCGTTAGTTTTTGCGCTTCAAAAACTTCATTTCGATAAGGAATTAAAAATCAGCATACACTTCAAAAACTATTTAATGCTCCGCTGGAGATTGCCATAAAGTTTTAAATTATGCAAACTACTTTTTTTTCTATGTACGTTTTTTATTTCTTAAAAATAGTTAATTTTAATAAGAAAAGTTTAATTCAAAAATGAAAAAGAATCGCATTAAATTTTGCTTTTAAAGTATAAGTAGTAGTTTATTTTTTAAATATTCATTTAAATATAGATATTATAACTTTGCCTAAAAACTAATTAGTCTATATAAAAGGAAAATATGAGAATAACAAAGAACTTTTAGTAAAAAAAAAAATGGCGAGGATTAATTTTAGGACAATTTTTACATTTTATTTCAAATAAGTGTACCGGTGATATGTAAACCTGTTGCTTCTTAATTTTATAATGTTCTTTGCAAGCTATGATATGCCAGTATTTTTACGTCTTCGAATATGGTGTTGAGACTTAGTAAACCAATATATTTTGCATAGGTAAAAATATGTTTTTGTGATTTTTCTAATGCACTCCATATTAAAAGTTTACAAGATTTACAAATGAACCATTTTATATTTTTAATCTAAAATTGCTCTCTTGATGAAATACTTCTAAATATTTTGGGTTAAAAAACGGAATTTGTCGTCATTTTTTTTTTCTTTTTTGGTGAAGACTGAAATATGAAAGTAACTAGGGTATCGTAAAATATATTGTTTGCTACTATTTTCTATAATTAAGGGGGGGGAGGGGGGTTCTACAGATATAGAAAATGCTAACCTAGACACATTTTTTTTTTTTTTTATGAATTTGTGTAAAAAAAGCAGCAGTTTTTTACTTTCTCTTCCTCATATATATGGTATAGAAAGTGTTGTTCTTGTGTTAAATTTTCGGACTTGAGCTTTTGTTATATATTCACGTTTTGAGGTCACCTGAATTCGAAAATGATGTTTTTAGCGGTTTGTCTGTCTGTGTACCTGTGTGACAATCTGTGTACCTGTAATCCTTTTATCAGTATATTTCAAGAACAAATACTACAAGAAAATACAAACTTAGTATTCTGAATGTATATCATATATTGCTGTTACACTAAACTTTCCGTTGTGATCAAGGGGCCACGGTAGCCCAGTCGGTAGAGCGCCGGCCTCGTAATTGGAAGAGTGCGGGTTCAGTAGTAGAGCCGGCCAAAGATCGTCGTGTAACACTAATGGTGGCTGGTGCACGTAAAATCTGTCGTGGCCGCAATATCCTCCATGTTCCCATCAAAAATTATACCTCTGTGGGTCACTGAAGCGGGGGAGCCATCCCTTTCGTGGAGGAGCAAAATTGCGATGGCATGTCTCCGGACCACCTCTAGGGGTGAGTCCTAGACCGTCGCCAATTGCACATCTGCGCTGCACTAGTGCGACGTAAAAAACCCAACGAAACATTGTAATCAATCAAAGGGTTAGTATATACGGCCTTCCAACAGAATTCCAATACATTACGCCTATAACGGAAATTTCTGATAAGTACAGTGATACATTTATTGGCTGCCCTAAACAAAATGGAATGAACCTATTTTTAGATGCATAAAAGCAGGTTTCCTGTAGATTGTAGTATGAAAATCATTCATCATTTGTTTACAGGATCACCCCAATGTATTTGGATAAATTGTGGTTATACTTGGAAATGGCTGGAATTGTAATTCGTTTTGTTTTAGATGTTTTCATATATGAATAAATTTAAGTACAAAATGTGACGCACACGTGGTTTATTGACAGGAGGTTTAACCTTTAGACACGGGCTCTTTTGAATCACCACAGTGCCATCGGAGCCCCTCTCTAAAGGTTAAAATCGCTCAAAACCGCTGCATAGTGGTGAGCGGCCACCTTCCGTCTTAGAGTCTTAGAATACATAGGGCTAGACCTGTCTCTTGCGGCTCTTGTATTTTTTTTATTATTATTATTATTATTATTTTTTATTTATTTATTTATTTATTCATTTATTTATTTAATTTTTTTTTTCATTTTTTATAATTTTTTTTTTTCATTTTTAAATAATTAATTAATTTAATTTTTTTATTTTAATTTAATTTAATTTAATTAAATTTTTTAGTTTTTAAATAAACGTTTCGGAGGAGGGGACTACCATAGCTAGAATCGCTCGACACTACTTTTGGAGTGGTGAACGGTCCCTCCTCCCTGTTAATTCCTGTTAATACATAGGGCTACTCTAGAATAGCTTTTTTTTTTTCTTTTGAATGTAATTATGAAAGCTACATTTTAATATGTAGATGCGTTGCTACATTTTAATATGTAAACAAGTATAGCTCAGGAATTAAAATAAATTTCCCATACCCACACTGTAATTAAAGAATAATTTATTTCCATGTATGACGAAAATTAACGAAAAATTTACAACACAGTTATAATTTAGTCTCAATCTGATAGTTTTGATTAATTACCACTGTTAATATTAACTTTATAAAAATTAAGATTTTTTTTTTTTTTTAATCTATCTAACAGCACATACAAACTTAACGCACATTTAATTTATTGAATAAAATCTAGAAAAAAAAATATGATACATTTTATAAACGTAGGCTAAACTAGGAACAGGAAATCATTTATATATATATATATATATATATATATATATATATATGTGTGTGTGTGTGTGTGTATTTGTAAAAATATTATCTTCATGTTGATTTGAATTGAATTTCCCTTTCTTACATTGCTTTTTAAAATTTTAGCATTTCAATTATTTATTAATCCAGCTTATTCTACTTCTTTATGTGATATTTTACATCTACTGCAATATTTGAAAAGGTTTTTAATATATGTATATATATATATATATATATATATATATATATATATATATATATATTAGAAGGTTTTCGTCGCCTTTTATATATTTCTCCTTTATTTATTTATTTATTCATTATTCATTATTATTATTATTATTATTATTATTATTATTATTATTTCCTATATTTATACTTATATATCCAAAACGTATTTAGTGTAGAAATTCATACATGCATAAAAACTCAAAATTGCTGAAAATTACTATTAAAATTTAGGTTCACCATTACTTACAAATAAAATAATAAAACGATTTATGATAAATAATATTGACCAATATGTTTTATAACTTTTCATTAAAACATAACCATTCTAATCAGTTATACTTCCAGAATAAGAGATTGTTATCATCGCTTTTCACTTCTGATTTTATACGTCACTGAACCCAGGAATTCAGATTAAAATTATTTGTAAATCTGCTTGTGTGGATGTAAATAAAATTCTTCTAATAACTGAAGTGAAATCGTCCAGTTAATTTCTGACTTAGTTTGAAAACATGCAATACTTTGTATTTAATTTAAAAACTTTTTATTTTAAAATGCTGAGCTATGTCGCTTTACGAAAATTTGAAAAATGGTATAAGTCAACTTTATGTTTTATAAACACTTTGAAGTGAAAACTTCTTTAGGAGCGTCGAGTACTTTTTGGGTGAATAAAAATCATGGAACTGGCGTCATCGTCACCGAACGCTTTGAAGTGAAAACTTCTTTAGGCCTGTTGAGCACTTTTTGGGTGAACAAAAATCATGGAATTCGCGTCATCGTCACCGAACTCTTTCCATGAGCTATATGTATACTGTGTATATATGTACAAAGAAATACCTCCGTGCGTTATTAGTATACATTATATATATACAAAGAGTATGTCTCTCTACATATATATCCATATATGCCGCGCACGGCACGGCATGCCTCATATATATATATATGTATAAAATGTATACTAATACGAGTAGTATACTGGCTCCTGGCATCTGTCTTTTTCTAGTTCTATACTCTATGTATGTATATACTTTTTCCACAGTACATGCATAGTTCACAAAGTACAAGCAGGTGTTTTTATACAAACTGTTATATACTTCTTTTAGCTTTCAATATAAATTTTCAAAAAAAGAAAAAAAAGTTTTAGTCATATTACAATATTAACACTTCTTTACAAACCAAAAATAATTCAAAAAATTAATCTAATAGCTCGACGATACAATTCACAAGTTACTTAGTTTTCACTTTTATCGACAGTCCCCAATGACTGCCCTGTTGATTTTTTTTTTTTTTTTTCTTGTGTTAACAAGTCGGTAAAATTCAGAATATTTTAGATTTTAGTATTTTCTCCAATATTTGTAACTTTTTTGTGAAAAATATTCACGTTTATTCCTGATATATTTATACAATTTTCACAAAGTGAATACGATAGTTCTTATTCTTTGTTAATGTCTTTCTGTATGTTACAGAGTACTTCAAAAATCTTTAATGAAGAAAATTATTTACATAATTCGAACCTTGAAAAATTCTTATTATACAACACTAGTAGTTGTGCATGTTCTCGGCACAGAGAAAGTAAGCATAAATTGTGATTTACAGAAGGGTGAAATTGTATTTAAATTAGTACAGACAAACGAGTGTAAATTGAATACGATATATATACATATAAATATGAATCAAAACTGATAAATTGCATCTTTTAAATTTGAATGTTCTTTAAAAAATAACTTTATAAGATGAGTTTATCAGAAGGTAAAAAGATATTCGAAAATGAATTTGGTTTATGTAAATATAAACTCAATTTAATTTATAAATACAAATAATTCAAAACGTCTGATAATAAAATTTTGTATAGGATTGTTATTAATTAATTATTTATTTTTAATTAAACTTTCAGTTTATTATAACCAACTCAAAAACATTTTAAATTAAAATCAGAATATACACTCCAGTTCAAATTTCTATCAAGATATAAAAACGATGAGATTTATCTTTTAATTTAAAAATATAATCCTTGATGAAACGTTCTCAATCACTGGTTCTGTAAAGAACACGTCAGTCCTCGTATTTTTCAGTGAAGATCAGGTTACGTCAGTAATAAAGGGACTTCTAACAAATCGAGCAAAAACAGTCATGTTTGTGATCACCCTGTATTATTAAGTGAACATGATTATCTGTTACTATAGAAAATGTTAATATAGACCCTATAATACATTTCGATGCATTTTTCTAACGATAACATGCTCCATAGGAAGATATCTGCCTTTATTGAACAGCTTGAAAAAAATCAGCCTGTTTTTCATTCAAAGTACTCAGAGTTCTTCACGAAAATTATGCCACTTTTATAGAAATAGAAAACACACTTGAAACAAAATATTGCAATATGAAATTTTATAAGATAAAGTTTTATATAAGATAAACTTGCCTATTGTTATGTTATCTGCTGCAATGTACATTATTGTAATTTATGCCAGCAGTTTTCTATCACTTATCCTTTATACTACTTCTATAACGAATAATTTTGTATGCATTAGCACGTATTTGTCTTTCCGTATAGTCAGTTATATTGATTATTGATAAGATACACTTGCGGTATCGTGGGTTTAATATTTTATGTCGATATCTTGAAGCTGTTGATTGTGACATAAAATACAGAAAACCATTTTTAGAAGAAATGAATTTTTGAAGTTAATGGTTTTATTTAGGTATTTTTAAATGGCATGAAAATATAGTCAGAAGTTTTAGTTTTTATTTGGAATTGACTGATTGTACAATTAATTTTCTTCTTCACTTCACGTTTAATAACTTTTCTTTAATTGTTTGTTGATTGCAAAGAAAATCTCGTGTCTAACATATTTTGGTAGCAAAAGTTTGGGCCAATATTTTAATCCTGTTATTATTATTATTATTATTATTATTCGTTGTTATATTTTGACACGTAAAGAATCATTTACATTATACATATATATAAATTATGAATACAACAATTTAGGAAAATACATTACACTGAGGGAAAAATATATGCTGCCTTTCTCTTGAAGGAATAACTAGTCATTTTCTGAATCCCTAAACTATACATATAGATTTCCGAATTATACGTATAATGTAAAGAAATAAACTTAATAGACGTGATGATAGAAAATTTCTTGTCCTGTTTGAACGTTTCACAGAAATCAAATAATGTATTCTATAAGTATATATTATGTTATTTAAAGTAAATTAGTTATACGTTTCTATAAACATAATGTTTACTTTATAGAAAGATATTATATATTAAAAAAAAACTCCTAGAACTCACTACTTTACATGATTAACGACTTTCAATTTTAGACAAAAAAAAAAAAAAAATGTTTAAAGAAGAATGGAAAAAAATGGTGCAAAACATATTTTTTAAATTCTCTTACATTAAAAAAATAATTAAGCATTAAATCATTACAATGTTTTATTTTTTTATGGTTTAAAAAAATGATTAATTAAGAAAATCGGTACTTTTTTCCTATATAAAGTAATTAACGGAAATATTTTTTTCGAGACATTAAAATAATTAAAATTCAAAAAGGTTTAAGAGTTTTTTTTTTTTTTTTGTTTTTTTTTTTTTGTTTATTTGAAAAAAAAAAAAAAAAAAAAAAAAAAAAACAGATTGTTCTTAATTTAATTAAAATTCTTTGTATAAAAAATGAACAGCTAAAGGTAGCTAATAGTAATCTACATAAATTTAGAGACTTCAAATATTTTTTTAAATGTAGGTATCATATTCAAATTGAGAAAATTAGCATCTACACTCAAACAGAATTCTAGTTATACAGTTCTTAAATCAATTTTGAATTTTTCTTATATTATGTGCGCATGTGGTACTTATCTCATTCTTTAATGAACAACTTTTCTTTATAAAATTAAAATCCAGCGTTTAAGAAAACCATGTGAGTTATCTACCTTATTATTTTTTATTATAACTAAAACATTCATCGTTTACAATTATAATAGAAGAATCATTTTTCCTTTTAATAATAAAGGTGAGAAAAAAATGAAATAAAATAAAAATGTATTTTAATCAAAAAATAATAATAATAATAATATATATATATATATATATATATATATATATATATATATATATATATATATTTTAACTTCTATAATGAAAATTATATTTCCAATTTATTTCACATTTTCAGCTTGTTATTTTGAAATACACATTGTGATTATTTTCCATTTGGAAGTATCATTCTTTTCCGACAGTATTTCTTCATATAATTTTTTCTTTTTCGTTTTATTTTTTAAAGTTATTTCTTTTGAATATTTTATCTTTTTCAATCAATTATGTATATTTCAATTTAAAAGGGGAAAAAAAAGTAAAGTATTTTTGAAGAGACAAATTTTAATGATTTCGATAATTGTGCTATTGAAATAAAAACAAAATAATAAAAATGAATAAATAAATAAAAATAAAAACTAGTAATTTGAAAATTTTCTACTATAATAATTGGAATGTTACATGTTATTACATTTTGTTTTATTTAAAATTTTTCACGCTCTTAAAAAATATTTGTAAAATTATTATATATTATTGTAATGAATTAATTTTCTTTTCTGCTTGAGTTAGGCTCTTACAGTGACAGTAGATTTACAGTCATATTTGAAATAAAAATAGCAGCCCACTCACTTTCAGTCAGGTTGGCATTGGCAACAAATTTTGTTAGATGGAGAGAAACTTGTCGAATTGGGGATAAGTTTGGCGAATGGGCAACCAAATTTCGCGAAAAACAAATAGTATACATTTTTCAAATTTTCGAAGCTCTACGTTTAGTACAAGCCGATTTTCGGAATCAGCATTTTGCAATTGGCGGATCTAGAATTCCTTAATACTGATTTCTAGAAGATAATTCAAAAGAACTGTGACAAATCCTAGTCATCCAGAAATTAATGACGCAATATCACCTTCCAGTAAATCAATTGTGTTTAGAATAAAATTCTGAGCGATTGCTTTTTGATTTGAATTTTGTTGGTGAATCTGCAAAATTCCTGTTCTGTGAAGTATTTAATGTTTTTGCTTTACTCTTGTGGGACAAGTCATTGTTTTACTGAACTGTTTCGAGAAACTTCATCGACTTTTGTGATACAATCAACAGCTTTATTGGATTGTGTCGAGAATAGGCGTTGAATTGACAGTAGCATTGGAGTGTTAAAGAACATTTATTAAAACAAAATATTTATTGTAATGTTTCGAGAAGTTGCGCTAAACAAAATACATTCATAAACTTAAACCTGTCTGTTTCTATACGAACTAGAAAAATATAAAAAGGATTTCTAGTTCTGTTCTAGAAATGAATCGCTCCACTTAATATTTTAGTTTTAGATTTGTTTTAATTGAAATCTTTTATGTTATTTTAACCTTTTGTTGGTTTTTGCATTTGATATATAATTAAAAAAATTAACTTATGTACATACTGTTATTAAGTGTATTAGGTGATTAATATTTATTTTAGGGCAATGTTTCTTGTTGAATATTTCATTCTTGAGGAGAAATAAGAATATCATTAAAAGCCTTTAACAAATAACATTTGTAACAAAGGTTAACTACCTTCCTTTCTAAGAGATGGCGCTATTCCTCAGTCTGGTAATGCAACGCAAAAGCTATTTAGCCGGGTGTAGAATTCTGATAAAATATCAAAGAGCTATTTAGCCAGTTGTTAGAATTATTTTTCATTTTGACTTGCTATTAAGGCTGTTATTCACCAATAATTTCAACTCCCGGTTGAACACAAAAATCTGAAAAGTGTATAAAGGCGGGGTGCAAATTTTCAGCAAATTTTGACGTGTTATTTCTGCCACCTAGCGGTATAGTTACTTTAAGATTTTTCAGGTGAAAATAACCAATATTATATGAAATCCTCGACGCTAGATGGCAGAAACAGCGTGTCAAATTTTGCTGGAAAGCTGCACACTGCCTTTAGACGCTTTTCAAGATTTTGCGTTGAACCAGGAGTTGAAGTTAATGGTGAATACGGCCATTGGTCAGTTGAGTTTTGAAATTCTATCGCAATGTACTTTTGGGAGAAAGTGTCATAAGTTTAAACTGTACGCTTGTAAATCATTCTTTCTTTATATACAAATAGATTTTTTTTACATGAAAAGCATTTTAACTGTAGTTTATTTATTTAAAGGAATGAATACATTTGTTATATATCATAGATATTTTATTACAGTCAATTTCACAATAATTGCGTATAAATATGTATCTTTATATGTAAAGATCGTTTACCTTTTACACACTTTTAAGTACTTTAAAGTATCTTACGATCTTATAATCTGTTTGACAATCAATTACACGCATTTTAAACGCAATATATACATTTTAATGATTGCTATTTATTTTTCATAAATCAGTGGTTATGCATTTGATGCAATTAAAGCAGACAATACAGCCGACACACACACACACACACACAAAAAAAAAGTATGGCCACCACATGACTTTCTTTTCTTCTATATAATTTTACACAAAATTTATTCAATACATTATGTTTATTAAATTATCAAATTATTTTTCACTATTTTTCAATTATTATATCACTAAATGCCGAAAGAAAGTCATTTTTTTCGCAATTATCAGAAGAATTTTTTTTTTTCAGTTTCTTTTCGTTAAACGTAAAAAAAAAAAAAAAAAAAAAAAAAAAAAACAGAGAAAAATCTATAACTTGGTTTTAAATTATCTCAGATCTATAGTTCAACTATTCGTTTTAAAGGTATTGACGAGATCGAAAGATACCCATACTGAAAATTTACTCCCCCCCCCGGGGGGGTACGTCCACCCCAGGAGATGAAGAGATACGAAATTTTGTTCTATACTGCCATGTTAAAAATTTAGAAAAAGTTCGATCACCGCGCCACCTGTGAACTAATTATCCCCAAATCTAATCAGCACCAGTTTATGTTAGGGTCCAACTAAAAGAAAAAAAAAAGACACATGAATTTAACATTGTACATATGTTTTTAACTGGTATTCTTATAACATAAATTTGTTTTTTAAAGAAATACACATATTTCTATATGCTCTTTTAAGAATAACAATGAATTTGCTGTCAATTTTAAACTAGTGATTTTTTCAATCAACAAAAATTATTTTCATTTTATAACTTGTAACTGTTTGAATTTACATGATAATTGTTTGAAGGCTTCATATAATTTGCTCAGAACTTTTGGCTATTAAATCATTCAAATGAAATTTTATAAAGTTTGCGCATGCGTAGTTCAAATTATTTAGTAAAGGTGCTCGTATCTCGTAAGATATTTAACATTTTTGCATTCTGATTGCTGTAGGCTAATTTAGTATGCTAAGTTTCTTAAAAATGGTTTTGCAGTGAGTATAATACTCTACGTGTTATAATTAAAAACTGGCATTTTTTTTTCCTTGCAATTTTTTTAAAGAAACAGTATCTATGAATATACGTGGTAGCCTTATAAAATTTATACAGATAGTTAGAAAAAATCTCTAAATCACATGCTACAGGCAAAACGCACTTCAAGCATTACTTTATACAGTGTGATACAAAACAGTTTGATTTTTCTTTAGTTTTTTGTTGGTTCTTTTTATCTCTTCAGGGTAATACTATTGTTGAAATATATGAGGTGTAATATATGCTTTATAATGCCAAAGTTTCAAGATGATTGCTGAAATGTTTTTCAAGATATTTCACAAAAAGGCAAAATTCGAAAGTTTCCAAATACTTAGTGGTAAATAGTGTATACAGATTAATAATGCCTTTTTCTTTTTTAGCTTGGATGTTTGGTTCTTCTGTTGTGTAACTGCAAGATTTCATGTCCAATGTGGAAAAGATGTAGAAAATGCAGTTTATGAAATACTTGATATGACTGACTATGTAGCAACACGCTGCCAGCACGAGCAAGAAATGGTGCACCATTTTGAAAGAGCTTTTGAACCTGATTTCGCTCAAGCAAACACGGAAAAGCAGCTCTCTCAGGAATTTCGTATTCCCTGTGAAAAAGGAATAAAAATAATTTGAAATTCAGTCTGCTTTCTGTAAATGCAAAACAATTTGATTTTTAATTTTTATTATTTTTTTATTTATTCTTTTAATTATTATTATTATTAATATTAAAAATACTTTTGTTGAAATATATGAGGTGTAATATGTTTTTTTATAGTGCCTTTATAATGCCGAAATTTCAAGATGATTCCTAAAGTTTTTTGTACATATTTGACAAAACGTCTAAATTCGAAAGTACCCAAATAGTTATTGGTAGGCAGCGTATTTTAACTGATTGAAGTTCTTACTATGCAAGATGTAATACGATTGAGCTTGTTAAGGCTGTACAGCAGTAAGGTAGCAGTAAGGTAGTTGTAAGCATGTTATCCATTGATATTTTCTTTGCTTTGTTTTATAAAAATATCTCATTCAAAAAAAAGAAAAATGTTTTTTCAAATTATCTTTTTTTAATATTACTCTTTGAACAAGTCGTCTTTTAGCTTAGTGAGCAATTTTTCGAAAAAAAAAATAAATTTTAATATTTTACTTAGTGATCCAAACTTAGAGTCCATAATTTACTTATTGAAATAAAATATTTATTTATTTATTTATTTATTTATTTCGAAAAATTGCTCACTAAGCTAAAAGGTGACTGACCTGTACAAAGAGTAATATTAAAAAAAGAGGATTTGATTTTTTTTTTTTTTTTTTTTAATGTGATATTTTTGTAAAACGAAACAACGAAAATTCCATTGTATAACATGGGAAGGGAGAAAGGGAGCTATCTGACTGATGTACAGCCCTAAAAATAAAATGCAGAATTAGAAAAAACATAGAATCCTAGAAGTAATAAAAATAATAAAAATATGGAGAAAAGGTATTTTAATAATGGAAATCTGATGGAAAAAATAAAATCAGCATATAAATGGTAAATACCATTCTTAAGATTGTTTGAAAAGCAAAAATACAGGTTAAGAATATATATAAAGTCTGAGAAGTAACAAAAATTATTATGGGAAGTATTTTAATAATTGAAATCATTATCAAAAAATAACATTCTTAACATTATATTGAAAAAAAATAATAATAAAAGTAGATCGTATGTAAAGTATAATAAGATTAAAGTCAGGGAAAAAGTAATAATTAGAATCAATGGCTTATAAAACCTACTTAAGACATTAGCAAAATACAGATTTAGAAATTATATAGTATATTAAAAGTAATAATATTAATATCAAGAATAGTACTTTTAATTAAAATAAGTGTCGAAAATAACATTCCTAAGTCTTTAAAAACCAAAAACACAGCATTAAAAATTATATAATACCCTAGATTAAGAGTAATAATGAAAATTGCATTTTAATATTTGAAATTAATCGCAGAAAATTCAGGAACCACAAATTAAGAAAGTGTTATACAAGGAAAATATAATACATATATTTCTTCGTAAATGAAAATAAATAAATAAATAAATAAAATGGCAAAATTTTAATTGAAATTTCAATATGAGTATTTATAATAATACTCATAGTTTGATTTTGTGTTTTGTTACATGTTTTGTGGATGTAAACTTTCTTGTATCAGCCAGGTTTGTATAACCAATACAGATATCTGAATGTGTTCTTTCATTTTCTTTCTTTTTGTTTAGCCAAAAATAAATAAATAAATAAATAAATAATAATAATAAAAATAAATAAATAAATAAATAATGAAAATAATAATAATAATAAAAATAAATAAATATATATATATATATATATATATATATATATATATTAAAAATAAAAAATGAAATGACATAAAATATAAATAAATAAATAAAACAGAAGTATGTTTATATGTATACATATAGTTTGGTTGTATAGTTTGGGAGTTCACACTCCATCACATTCCTTCTGTCACATTCTTCCTCTTACGCTATTGATTGACAGTTTAGAAAACAATGAATATGTGATGATACCTCATAATAGCTAGCAGTAGCAGTTTAAAAATAAATGAAACAAAAAATAGCACTTTTTGACTTATTTATGTTGGTATTTATTTTATAATTATAACATTTAAGCAAATGAGAAAGCTTTGGAAATAAAATTCTAGTACAAATTGGAGTAATATATCAAAGAAACTTATGATATTCTATCTCTTCTGGAATATGGAAGAATGATAAAATATTAGAAATGACACTTACCTAATTTTGTATTCATGAGGAGCTTTTTAGGAGCTATACACTAGTAATTTTTTTTTTTATAGGTTACTGAAGATTTCTTTTAATTTACTAAAATATAAAATAATAATAAAACATATAAAAAATTAAATAATAATGATAATAATAATTTCTGTTGAGCTATCTAAATAATATACCAGATGTTTTCTGCCTAAAGGTTGTCTGAGTGAGTAATACCGACCGGTTTGACGGCCTGGATAGCTCAATTGGTAAGTCAAAGATCCGGGATTAGACTCCCGGTTCAGGCATTATTTTCACTCAGTCGGAAAAATTAAATTTCAATAAATATTATGTTCTTCCAATCAGTTGATTGTGTGATTTTAATTAAAAATAATAATAAACATTACAAATCATCAATTTAAGTTTTATTATATATTTTTAAAGAATAATCAAAGATTGATTTTGCATTTTGTTTTATTTTTTATGATTATGAACATCTTGACTGTCAATATTTCTCACTTTTGTATCTAAAACAATACAAAATTCGGTATATGTTTTTTTTTTTTTTTTCTTCTAACCAAGAACTGAATTTTGTCTTTTATATAGTTCCAGAATTGACAAATGATCGTCTTTCCCTCTAGTGACATAACGCTATTGCCACATTTCTCATGTTCTATTCTGGAGAATTTAAGACTTAGGAAATGTAGAATATATTCTTATACCGCATAATATTTTACAAAAGCTGTTTGAATATTTTAAAAGTTTAGGAATAAAGAAGTACATACGAGTATTTTTTAATAATTTTTTATTTTTTTTTATTTAACATAAAATATATGTGAGAAAACTTAAGTAATACAATTTTAGTACAACTTTCATGAACATGTAAAGAAAAGGGAGGTCATATTAAATATTAGAAATGATACCAACTGATTTGTATATTTATCTTTTCTAATAATGTGGATTCCTAAAAATGTGGAAAAAGGATTCCATTGCAAATAATTACTTATATGATAATATTTTCATCATTTTTGTTGATATAAACTAATGGATAACGTAATATGTGGCACGTAAGAAGAAAAATAACACAACACTCTTTATATACACATACTTTTTTTTTTTTTTTTTTTTTTTTTTTACCCGGAAATGACAAATGGTCTTATTTTCCTCGATGACGTTGCGATATTGTCACATTTTTCGTGTCCCTGTAATGATTATTATGGCGTAGGAAAAAAAACTGATACAGAAAATCAGATTTTTTTTTCTTGTAAATCCAACACGAAATTTTTTGAAAAAGATCTGATAAAATAATTCAAGTACAAATTCCGCCAGCATATAAAAACAATTGGAGGAATAATTAAGATATCACAAATTATAGCTCACTGAACTTTATACATATATTTTGTATTTATATGGAACATTGGATTTTCTTACAAAGTGTTCAAAATGAAAGAATTTAACCTTACACGTTGATTTCTTTAAAAACTGACCTATATAATATTTTAAACATTTACATTATTTTTTAGAATACTGATCATAAATTTAAACAAACAACCGAAAAATAATAATATTTATATAAATTTAAATAAATATTTAAATAATTACATACTTATTTTTACCTACTTTTATTATTTAATATAATTTACACACATACAAAGAAACACACACGTGTATATTTATATATATATACACGAAATATAGACTGAGAGGGAAAAAAAACATAATAGAAAATAAATAATAAAAGATAACAGAAGACTACAATAGTAAAATCGTTAACATATTGAGGATGAAAGAATTTATATGTATTTAACATGTTACATTTACAATTTTCCTTACCAGTGTAAACATTGCTACTGAAAACCTAGTATGAATTTTATATAAAGTTGAATGATGTTTCTTAACTTCATTCTGGAAAATAAGTAAATAAATAATAAATATATATATATTTACTATGTATTTTACTGTTTCCTGAGTTTATATGGAAATATATATATATATATATATATATATTTAATTTTCTGGCTTAAATAGAGTTTAACTCATTTTCTTGTTTATTAACATTGTTTAATAATTTTTCTTGTTTATTACATTTCATTTTATGTCATCACTTATCATTATTTAAATATATTAATGTTTTTGTATACAATTTTGTGCTGCTTTGAGCGCCTTTTTTATACAAATTAATTTTTGTCATTTATATTGAATTATATATATATATATATATATATATATATATATATGTGTGTGTGTGTGTGTGTGTGTGTGTGTGTACATATATGAAAAAAAAAATTAAAAGCATAAAGAAAATTATTTAAGAAAATGAATGAATAAATATGCGTCGAAAGAAATTCTAAATTAAAATGTGCAATAAATAAATATATTTTTTTCTTTTTTAATAAGAAAATGTAATAGGCAAGTAGAGTTAATCTTATGTTTATTATAAACCCATAAAAATATTTAACATTGATTAATCAGTGCTACTACATAACTAGAAAATTAATGAATGAGGAATGATATAATAAAAAATACAATAAAAAATAAATAAATAAAACTATTGTTGGATTTGAGTAACTTCATGCAAAATTCCATGCAAAAAGTATTTTTTAATTTCAAGTAACTCAATTATTTTTTAACTTTCTTGATAGAAAATACATTAAAACTATTAAATAATATAACACATTTTATATAAACAGTTTTTATATGTCATTTGGTAAAAAAGAAAATTTTAATTTAAAATAAGTAACATCATCCTGTCTGTCACACAATTAAAAAACTCTTTATGTATATATGTATTTAAATTTTAGAACTTTTAAAAATTAAATATAAGGTAAAAGTCCTGTCTATATAAATTGAAATTTCTAGACTTCAAATGCGTCTTAATTTAGAGCAAATGAATGACAAATATTAATCACTGCAAATATGTCTGATTTTTAGTCATGTCTGTCATGTTATATTTTTCCTTTGTTAAGTGTAGTTATTTTTTCTTATGTGAATTATTTATAAGTAAGACATACATATAAATTGTTACACCATAATTCAATAAGATAAATTAATATTTAGTATTTAAATTAGGACATGAGAGCAGTATGGTACACTGAGAAAATTCTGTAACTGACATCTAGAATCTAAACTGTGGCTTTAGAAAAAATTGCCCCATAAATTCCAGTCCCCCTAGAAACCCCTATTAGAATTCTAGAGCGTTTGCCCATATTATCGAGGTCAAACTTATTTAAAAATCTCTGCAAATAAATGCGAAGACAAGGGGCGAGTTTCAGCAACTATAATCTTGGTTTATGATCCAATTCTAGAAAATCTAGCAAGAATTCCTTGCAATACAAAATATTCAGAATATTCATAACATTGTTTCCTCATCTAGAAATGTATAGACTTGGAATTCTCGATGATTTCGTCTATTCAGCTTATTGGCGTGCCTTATGAGCATAGCTCAGAAATGTATATTTCTAGTAAAGGGACTTTGAAAATGACCACTTATTCATTCTAGATGAAGGCTGTTTATTTGTTTTTCTCAGTGTATCTTGTCTGTCACAAATGAAATCAACCATTTATGTTCACTAAGCATTTTCCTATGTGACTTTTGTCGGCGAAATCACAGTTTTACAGAATTACTAGACCGAATTTAATGTTATAGAATATTTGTTTTAAATTAGTTTTACGATTTTTCTACTGTGTCATTTCTTCTTCTAATAAATTATGTCGGTGAACGAATCAATAAAAGTTTTTTGTGCATCAGTTTAAAGACATTTAATCAAATGAATGCTCCAAAAAAAAATCTTTTCTTTTTCGTAAGTCTTTAATTTGTTTAGAAATATAAACTAGTGATGTATCAAAAATATCGTTATGTTGTGGTTAATTTTTATCTGCAAAAATATAAACATTTAAAATCTAAAGATCAGTACATTATTTAAAAGATTAAAAATTTATTCGTATTTTAGTTTAAGCTGAATTTCATGCTCTAATCTAACAACGTTTCTCGTTTTGATTAATATATAATTTAAAATATAGATTCTATGAGGAAAAAATTAAAAAATAAACAAGTAAATAAATAATATTATTGATTGTATTGCGCTTATGAAAAAGTAAATATGCATGTTTGTATTTCTTTAAAATTATCAATTACGAATATTTTTGATGAAACTTGTTTGTACCATCTGGGACATTGATTTATGCAATAAGCATAAATACATGATAATATCTGATTAAAAATAAGTTGTTAATTAATTTATTAAGAATTGATTAAATTAATTGAAGTTGAGTTGCCTGCTCTTGTCTGATAAGGATTCTTGTTCTCATAAAATATAAACTTCTTCTTGGGAATGTTGATTCGATGATGAACAATGTAAAATGATAAGTAATCATATTTATATAAATGTAAACACTTGTATTTAAACTTGTGTGAAAATATTAGCTATAAATGTGTTTGATAAAACATTTGTTTACCCTTTGGGACATTGTTTTGGTTAATAAATATACAGATATGATAATATTTATTTATTGAAACGTAATATGTTAAAATGATAATTAAGAATTTCTAAAACTAGTGTTTCTCTTTCTTCCTTGCTGTTTAAAAATATATATTTGGGTTTGATGAAAAGATTAAATTAATATAAAAACTAATGGATAAATTATTGAAAACGTAGATAAAAGTTTTGTTTTTGATTTTTATTCACAAGATATGTTTATGTATAGGCCATAATAAAAATAAGATAATTAAATAGATTGCATATTCTCAACTCTTTCAATGCCTCAATTATAATATATATAAATAAATGATAGTAAACCTGCCCTATATAAATGGGTTTTGCAATTTTTAGTCTAAAATACTTATAATCTTATATACTTATAATCTTAGTTACTCAAACTAAAAATTTTCCAAGTGGGCGATTATTTGCGATCAATTTAACTGGAATGATGAGACTACAAGATATTTAAAAACACGTTAAATGAAAAATATATTATTTTATTTTTTAAATTTAGCATATAATATGTTTTATAAAAGTATATTTTCTATATGTTAATAGACATCATCATTATTATTATTATTATTATTCAAAATAATATACTATTTAATAAATTTTGAAGCTCATTATTTGAAATAAAATCCTAGATTTGCTTTCTAGGTTTACATTCAATAGAAAGGAGTTCTGAAATCGTAAAAGATTACGACTACCTGTTTTCAAAAATTTTACACCTTTTAAGAGGGCCAGAACAAGATTTGGCCATTTTTAAAAAAAATGTCTGCCGTGTGTAACTAATTGACAAAAAATTGTGGCAACTCTAGCTCAAGAACGATCACTCAGTATTTCATGAAAGTGTATATGCAGTTGCATCATGGCATAAATTAGTTACTAAATATTCGTAATATCAATTATTTTTAACAAATCATCTATTATATTAAAACACAAAGCCGTTTTTGTAAGACCAAAATCGTACGATATGAGCATGCGCGAGAAAATTTTGAACCAATTCGGAAGGGAATAGTCCTTTCTGTTTACGCAGTGATAAAGATTGAGCAGACAACATTAATACGTATTTCATTTGTCTGTGGCAGACGCTAATTAAAACTCAATCATAAAAATAATTCACATGATTAATTCATTGATTCACACTTCCTAAGGAAGTATATTAAAAACAAAGCAAATCGCGAATAGTTATCGGTTACATTTATTTATGATCGGTTATCATCGTATGCTTCACAGAGTGAGAAATAGTTTTTACGACGAAAATTCATTTACGCAGGATGTGGCGCCATCTGTATTTTTTCCATTTGTTAAAAGAAAAAATCTTTTAAAATTAACAGAGTTTATTGTTCTTTAAAAATAAAATTTTATCAGTTGAAAACTTTGTTTAGAAAAGATGGAGATAGATATTTAAAATCAAAGGAGATATTTTATTTTATTTATTTTTACTCTAATTATTATAATCTCTGATATTTCATTTTGATTCCATATTACAGTAAAAATAATTTTAAAAGAATAACGTTGAAATATTGATATATTATACGAGTAAAAAAGTATATTGTATCGTTTATTATTAAAAATTTAATGAGCAAATTAATTTGCTAAAGTATTAAATTCATTCTTATTTATCTATTTATTTTTAACAGTATACTTTTGTTGAAATATACTATTTTGATAGAATAAAGTGTTATAATACTATTCCAGTAAAAACAAATTTTAACTGTATTCCGATTTGCAGTTTATTTTTAGAATACAATGAATTCATATTTTGGATTATATCCAAGTGGTTTTACAAATATGAGAAGGAAAAATCAGAATTAAAACTATTATTTTACACTTAAAATGCACTTATTGTCATAGCAAACCTTCGGATTTTATTTTTAATATATGAAGTATACTTAAATATTGTATATTGAACTTTCATGAAATTTATCCCTCCTCCCTCCAACCAAAAGATAATTGGTTAAAGCAAGGGATTTTAAATCGGTTAAGAAGAGCAATGCGAAATATTCAAACAAGGGTGTTAACTTTATGCCGTGAAAAGATTTTAGTTGTCATTCGTCAAATTTTGACGGGTATTAACTAGTTTTAATATTAAAAATAATTACTTATAATAGTAATAGAAAAAATATTTTGTGTTTTGTCCCAACCCCACAGGGATTGTAAGTTTTCAATTTGAGTAATTTTTTTTCTAAATTAGCTCATCAACTCCTTTAAATTTTAGATATGCTATAATTTTAAACAATTTTGTCAATTTTTTTATTAAAAAAAATCTGAATTGTCGTTTGGAGGATATAAATTTTGCTTTCTCTCGTGATTTAGTGTTATTTTAGTATTATATTTCTCGGCGATAAAAATTATCTCTAATTAAGGAAAATAATTTTACTAGATAATAATTTAAAAAAGGAATTTGTACTACATAGGAAAAGATGAAAGAAAGTTTTAAGATGACTTCAACATAATATTTTATTTATTTGTTTATTTGTTTATTTTATTTTATTTTTTTATGAAATGAAATTATTTCTTATGAAATTCACAAAGCTATAGTCACAAAGCTAATTCACAAAGCACTGCTTAGTAAACTTGCTGAATATATATATATATATATATATATATATATATATATATATATATATATATATATATATAGAAATACATTAATATAATCAGTGCAAAAAAAAAAAAAAAAAAAAAAAATTATGAAATTTAAAGATGACTCAACTTCAGTATTAAAACAATTCCTTGGATCACAAGCTAAGACTACCCATATCAAATCAAAGAAGAATTAAAGAAAAATCGAAATAAATATTGTAAATTGGAATAAGAAAAAAAGCATTATATGCATTCTAACGTTTTCAAGGGCCTGGTAGAATGCAAATAAGCTAAAATATGGATGTTTTTCTGTAACAAAGAAAGCAAAAGCTAAGAATTTCTTTGTTCGCACGCCCGAAACACCCATAGAAAAACCATTAAACGAGAAGATAAAAACAAAACTATAACCTAATATGACAAACCAAAACCATAAAATTAAGATTAAAATAAAAATACAAAAATTCAACTTACTGAATAAAATATTTGAAATGAACACAACTCAATAAAGAAATAGACATAGTCAATATAGAAAAACGAAGATCAAAATGAAACGATAATAAATCGATAATCATAATAAAACCTTTACCTAAATATGAAAAACCATAACCATTTAAATATAAGATTAAAATTAAACCCATAAAACTGTAGAATAATAAGATTACTTTAACCTTTCTAAATGAAATTGAAGCAATGAACGTCGCACACTCGCACATGTAAAAATGTAACAATCAGTTAGCAGTTAGATCCACAGTTAATTAGTTCAAAATAGCATTGACCATAGAGTAATTTTTAGGATTCACAGTGGAATTCATGTATGATAAGGATTCAAATCCTTAAAAAAAAAAAAAAAAAAAAATCAGAAGATGATGCTTAATATTGAATCATGAATAGTGCTGCCATCTGGAGTAATAAGATGAAAATAATGGAAAAATAAAATCAAATAAATTTAGGATTCAAATAATATGTATTTGATAAAAACCAAATAATATTACCTAAACGTAAATTTAAATTTGAATAAAATGTATGAGGAGAAAAAAAAAAAAAAATTAATTAATAAATAAATAATAATAATTAAATAAATAATTAAAAGAATTTTTTTATTAAGTGTTTGGGATAGCCATTAATTAATGCTAAATTTTTAAAGAATCGAAATTGTAATTTTTGATGTTTATCAGACACTAAATATTTGATCCTTAGAGTAAAATTAAGAAGAATATTGACAAATACTGATTTATGTAAGCATGTTTTAAAGTTAGTGAAAAAATTTACCTTAAAGGGGAAATCTTTCTTTTTATCGTATAAGTCAAATTCTAATTGGCCATTACTATTAAGAATAATTTTTAAATCTAAGAAATTAATGACACTAAAATCCAAATCAGTACTACTTAGAGACAGATTTTCAGGATATTTGACAGGTAAGTCTAGATTGGTGTGATTTTTATCCCAATATAATATAATTATATCATCTATGTATCGTAGTAATTTAAAGTTAGTACACTCAATGTCACGCTCATAATAATATAAGTATAGATCAGCTAATATGCTAGAAGCAATTCCACCTTGTGGCAATCCTAAACGTTGTTTATATAAATATTTATTGAATAAAATATAGTTATGGAAAAGGATAAACCTAGTCAGAGTTTTAAAGGCTGAAGGAGTTATGCATACATTTAGATTTAAATACTGCAAATTTTCTACAAAAAGTTTATTTATAATATCAAACATATCTTTAATATCAATATTATTAAAAAGATCATTGAAATCAAAAGTTTTTATACCAGTAATATCAGTAAGATTTTTAATTTTATTTTTGAGTTGAAAACTATTTTTTAGAAAAAAATTACACTTGTTAGAAACAATATAACTATGTAATTTTTTAAGGATATTCAATAGCATAATATTAGCATTAGAAGTATAGGCATTGCAGGCAACAGTAACAGTACGAAATTTAATAGGATCTTTATGAAATTTTGGAATTACAACTAGATAAGGGTAATTGTAGTTATTACATTTAGTTTTTAACAACTTATAATAATTAAATATATGCCTATTTTTAATTTCGATACTGTCTTTAATCTTAAGAAAAATATTACTAGTATCCATAGTATCAAAAAGAAGTTGTTTATAATACTTTTTGCAAATAATTGCATAGTTATTAGCCGCCTTGTCAACATAAGTAATAATAAATTTAGACTGTAAGTCTAGAATTGCTGAATGAATTTCTTTGAAATCATAGTACTTGATATTAGAAAGATGGTGCATATTATAAACTAAATCAAGTTTGAATTTCTCCAATAACTTAAATTTCCACTCATTAAAAAATTCCACTGGTTTATTATAATCAATAGCAATTTTGTATATAAAGAGATCCAAGTCTAAATTAAATTGAGTAATGATATCAATAAATTTGAATTTTGAGGGCATCCGAAATTTAGTACCATACTTCATCAAAGATCTAAGAGTAAGATTTTCCACAATATTGATATCACCAGTAATAATATGACCATGATATGTATTGAAAAAAGATTTATATTTGGAATCAGAACAATAGCATGGAGGCTGATCATTAGAAGTAAGAAATTTAGCAAATTTATTGTAGTTAAATATTTTTCTGCCTAAAGTAATATTGTATTTAAAAGTTTTTTGAATGATGAAGTTTTTGATGGGAAAAGGATTGGATGGATCATTAAGTAAATTGTGAATATGAAGTTTATTAAAAACCAGATGAGAAAAATTTATCACCAAGAGAGAGTTATTTATTTTTTGACCAGACTTTAAATCAAGTTTAATATTAAAACATTCAGCCCTATAGTGTAAAATATCAAAGAATACATCACTGAAGTGTGAATCAAAAGAATGAGAATGGAATACTTTAAAATATTTAAGAAGATACTTCTTTTTGATTCCAAAAATAAAATTACGTATAACTTTCCAATTATAAGACTGAAGAAAAATACTTTCTAAGGATTTGAGATTTTGTAATATATATGAAATGTCCAGATGTTGGGAAGAAGACCTAGAAGAACCCCTAGAAGTTCTAGTTGTCTTTTTATATAAAGAGTGATTTAGAGTTTTATAAATATTACTGTAAAATTCAATTTTTGAAACCTTGGAATAAACAATATGTTGTTTATTATAAACATTAGAATTTAAACCAAAAGGATAGATAGTATTCAGTGATTTAATATATTGTGATTCAAGTAAGAGTCGTTCATTCAAATTCTTCTTAAAATTAAGAATTTTCACAGTAATGTTATTGAAGTCATGTTGATGGAAGTGCATATATTCAAAATTGGTGGTAAAGTGACGTGATTTTTTAATATCAGAGCGATGTAAGTTAATCCGCATGTGTAATGGATTACTAGTTTGTCCAATATATACCATATTGCATAAATTGCACTTGAGAGAGTAAATAATATTAAAAGCCTTACAAAATGTAACATGAGAAGAGCTATCTCTAAAATGAGAAGCATCAGCAAGAGGGCATGTAAGACATCTAGTAGAATTGCATTTTTTAAAAAATAAATTGCGAAGAGGAGGATGATATAGGTAGCAGGATGACGATCCAGAGTAATCCCTATACATTACTCTGTACCGAGCACAAGACAAACCATAAGATTTGCCTTTTTTGCCAGGCGCTAGGAATTTACTTAGAACAACCATTTAATGAATAAAGAAGATAAATATTGGATATATAATAAATTGAGACAATAATTATAAGAAATATTGGAATTTAACTAAGCTTGCAAAATTATAATAGACGCTTAATAAATTCGTAAAAATAGATAAATATGTTTTCCTATACAAAAACTAAAACTTTAGAGAATCTTGAGTAAAATAAATATTTTTTGAGCAAAATAATGCTTTTGAAATTCTGGATTAAAATAAATGTAGCACAAAATTGTATAAATACATAAAAAACCTTTAGTAGAAAAGTATGAAAAATGTATTAATATGTACAAAATGTAGTCATAGCCATGATGCAAATTCATCAATGATATATACAACAATATAAACAATAATAAGTTATTTAAAATAGACCCCTCCCAAAAAAAAAAATTAAATAAATAAAAAAAAAAAAAAAAGAAAAAAGAAAAAAAGGATGACTAACAAATAATATTGTAGTAAAACACACAATATTAACAGTAAAGAAACTTGCGAAATGATTGATGAAAGTAGTTCAAAATGATCATTAAATTGTAAAACACTGAATGAGAATTGTAATACACTGAACAAAAATTGATGTAAGAATTGATATAAGAATTGAAATAATATTATAAATAATAATAATAGTAGTAATAATAGTAGTAATACATCATAAAATGCGCAACTGCAGCTATTAAATGATGTATTTTTAAAAAATTGTGAAAATTAATAAACTGCTTAAGTAATAGCAAAAATTGTGCAAACACATAATGAAATAAAAATAATAAAATATTAATAAAAAGCTTCATTTCCAAATAAAGCGCTATATGTAGCATTACTTTAGAAATGAAATAAATATAGAAATACATTAATATAATCAGTGCAAAAAAAAAAAAAAAATTATGAAATTTAAAGATGACTCAACTTCAGTATTAAAACAATTCCTTGGATCACAAGCTAAGACTACCCATATCAAATCAAAGAAGAATTAAAAAAAATCGAAATAAATATTGTAAATTGGAATAAGAAAAAAAGCATTATATGCATTCTAACGTTTTCAAGGGCCTGGTAGAATGCAAATAAGCTAAAATATGGATGTTTTTCTGTAACAAAGAAAGCAAAAGCTAAGAATTTCTTTGTTCGCAGGCCCGAAACACCCATAGAAAAACCATTAAACGAGAAGATAAAAACAAAACTATAACCTAATATGACAAACCAAAACCATAAAATTAAGATTAAAATAAAAATACAAAAATTCAACTTACTGAATAAAATATTTGAAATGAACACAACTCAATAAAGAAATAGACATAGTCAATATAGAAAAACGAAGATAAAAATGAAACGATAATAAATCGATAATCATAATAAAACCTTTACCTAAATATGAAAAACCATAACCATTTAAATATAAGATTAAAATTAAACCCATAAAACTGTAGAATAATAAGATTACTTTAACCTTTCTAAATGAAATTGAAGCAATGAACGTCGCACACTCGCACATGTAAAAATGTAACAATCAGTTAGCAGTTAGATCCACAGTTAATTAGTTCAAAATAGCATTGACCATAGAGTAATTTTTAGGATTCACAGTGGAATTCATGTATGATAAGGATTCAAATCCTTAAAATATATATATATATATATATATATATATATATATATATGCATTTATTATGTATATATTATTAAATTTATTGACATTAGATTTACTTCGTTTAAGTGGTATTGCTATTCTATTATTCTTTTTTTTTTTGTGTATGCGTGTGATTTATGTATATATATATATATATATATATATATATATATACATATTACTTTAAAAAATTATTTCTATTCTGAATAAATTATTTCTATGCTTAAAGGATTATAAAAACAGTTCTTGTTTTTATCTGCACTGTAAAAAATAGGTCCATAAAAATAAGTATATATTGTCTCAAAACAGCCCCGAAACAATATATACTTAAATATATACCCATGTACTCATTTTTGAGTACATTGACATGTCAAACGTCGGGATATTGGGATTCTTATTGGTCAACCCTATTTTTGAGCATGTCAATATACTCAAAAATGAGTACATGGGTTTTCAAATTTAAGTATATATTGTTTCGGGGCTATTTTAAGACAATATACACTTATTTTTAAGAACCTATTTTTTACAGTGTGCACAAAAAATAAAAAGGTCACAAAAGGGTATCGTAATATATATATACAGTCCTAAAAATTACATTATTTAATAAAATAGATCACGTTGCTTTATTTAAATCGTATAAAGTTAATTTCATTTCTGTCCAGACATTTCTTGTCCAATTTTAAATAATAATTTGTCTCAATGAATTTTGTTGCACCGATATTTCTGTTTGTCTTTCTTATAAATAATACATCGAAAAAAAAGTGACTGACATCTAAAATATATATTCTGGCTCTAGTAAAAATAGTTCCAAGTCATCCTTATAAATTCTAGTTACAATTCTAGCGTGCTCTAGAAACTCCTGTCCGATTTCTAGAGCGTTTTCTTATATTATCGTGGTGAAACTTATTCAGAAATTTTTGCAAATAAATGTGAACACAAGAGGTGAATTTTAGTAAAGAAGAATTCTAGGAAATCAAGGGAGAATTTCTAGCAATAAAAAGTATTCATAATATTGATACTATTGTTTCTCCATCTATAAAATTATTGACTAGAAATTTTCGATCATTTCGTCCACTTAGTTTATTTGTTTACCTTGCTCAAAATTTTATATTTCTAGATTAAGGATTCAGAAAGTGACTACTTATTCCTTGTAGACCTAGACGCGCTATGTTTTTTTTCTCAGTATACAAAAATTTTAATTCAAGAAAAATGATTTAACATTTGAAAGGTAAAAATTTTGTGATACATACATAACATACGTGACAAAAAACAGATGTATTTTTCATGACTCATTTTTATAACTCAATTGTTCTAAATTGAGACTCATATAAAGTTCGTTGTTTTAATTTATACAAATATACAAAATAATATACAAATGTTTTTTATCGAGATTATGCTACATTATTTGATATGTTTGATATGTTAATAATTGAGTTAGTTAAAAGGTAAAAATTTTAGTTTGACCACTCTCGTATAAAGTTAACCATAATGCTTTAAAATTATGTACTAAATAAAAATATTTCTTTGTTATAGTTACTCTTTTAAAAACATTTTATAAACTATATGTAGAAATGAAAAATACACAGATGTACTGTTTATTGTGCGGCTTATTTTCTTTCTTTACTAATCGCTTTTATATTAAAGTAAATATACTTACTATACAAAATATATTGCAAAAAGAGTTATTTAACTTTTAAACTCTTTATAATTAACGGAAAGAAATGCTTTGTACAGTTTTGTTCATTTTATTATTATTATTATTATTATTATTATTTTAAGAAGCGATTTTTTTAATTTGATCTGCTTAATGAATTTTAATCATCATTTAATTATGTTAGAAAAAGAATAATTTTAAAGTACATAAAAGAGAAAAAAAAAAAACTAAGAAATCGAGAAAATGTACATTACTTTCTTTTCTGCGTAGTAAAAAATGTGTTTCATTAATAAGTTAATTAATCAATTAGTTTTACATGGAAATCTTTTAAATTATTTCTTACTAGATTAAAAACTAATGAAAATTTTTATCTAAATTGATTAATATATATATTTTTTTTCAGTTTAAAGAAACAATGTAATTGTTTTAATTAAATAAGAAAAGAAATTTACTGTTAGGTCAGGTTGATCAATAATTGTGAAAATAACAATGTCATTTTTTGTACATTCAATGTAACTTAATATTGGGTGTGTGAATATTATAATCAGAGTCCTGTGCTATTAATATGTAGTAAATAAATAACGGTGCTATTACTGTATTTAGTATTAGACAAACTAAACTTTAGAGTTAAATTTTAAATTGCTTGTATTTCTAATATCACACATTTTTACCCGAACAAGTTTCTAGGTATTAATCACATATTATTTATTTATTATAACAGGCATCTTTCTTGACGATAGCGAAGAAAAAATTGGATGTGTATGTATATATATATATATATATATATACACTCCTCTAAAAAAAAATAATAATAAATAAATAAATAAATCATCTCTATATAAAGAATTACAAAGTGGTTAACATTCAAAATATTACTTTAATTTATAATAACGGATTTTTTTTAAATATAAATTTTTTAATTTGGGGCAAATTAAAATGCAGTCTTTTCCCCCTTGTGATTGTTATTTATCACTAATTTGCTTCGATGTGTTATGTTTGATTTAATTTTTTTAACAAATACAATCAAAACTTATATATATAGATATATAAATAAATAAATATATATATATATATATTGCGTTTTTAAATTTCTTTATTAATCTGCTTATTGATTTTAACTTTTTTTTTTTTTTTTTTTTTTTTTTTTTTAATGACCAAGTTACCACTTATTAATTATATTAGGTAATCATTAAACAGTGAGAATTATATATATATTGAGATACACATATATAAAGAATAAACAACCTACAAAACATTCAAAACGATAAACTAACTCAACAAGAACCTTAACAGAAAAGCATAAGCTGAAACAAAATTTATAAAAATGCAATTTAAGAAATTTAAGAAAGGAAGGAGGCAGGCCGCAACGCTTGTGACTTGCGTGTGGTATTAAACTAGTTTTATATCGGCAACACTCCCCCAGCCTGCCAAGACCAGAATAATCAACAAACTACTCTGGAACTATACCTTAAACTGCAGTTGCCATTCTGAAACTCAATATCCATCACCTTCGATAACTGACATCACTTCACTTCGGTCATTTTTATTTTTATAAAACCTTTGAGCAAAATTTAATAAACTTAACCGGATAAATTTGATCAATAGCTTGCTTGTAAACACTCAAAATGCCATTAATTTTATCAGAAGTTTCTGAACTTAGTCTATTTACACGTCTAATTATATTAATAAATGTATATATATATATATATATATTTCTGAAAACTGAATATATACATATATATAAATTTTTATTTACTTATTTTGCGAAAATCAGATTAAAAGAATGAAAAAAAATCTTTTGAAATGCTGATATAGTCAAAAATAAATCCTATTATTTCATACGTTTATAATAAATGAATCTTTCAATTATCAAAAAAACTTTTTTGAAATGTTTAGTGTACTCAAAGCATGTCTCAATCCTTAATTTTAGGGATTATTCTATTAAATAGGGATCAACCTTTTAATTAGGGATTAATTAGGGAATAATCTTTCGATGATCGTGTAATTAATTGAAATCGTGTACGTCCATAGGGAATCACTCAAAGGAAAATAAAATATTATTATTATTATTATTATTATTATTTTGTTATGTTACCTAATAAAACAAAATTTAAAACTTAGATTAAAAATCTTTTTAAAATATATCTAAAAAAATATGAGCTTAATTATTCCATTTTTCATGATGTAAACCGTATTTTTTTTATTTAAATATAGAATAGTATAAAACTCATGTTTTAAAATATTGAAAAATTTATAACATTTTAACATGTTTTTGTATAATTATATTTCTGTTTTTAGCAGTACAACCTGTCTTTAGGCGTTCTTCTTAAACATTACATTATTTAACAAAACGCATTTCTGTATTCGGGATTCATTAATTTAAATTTTATTCTCATCATTTGACGCAGCAAATGCCATTGGCGTATCGATACTGCGGCAGCACGTAAAGTACTAAATGCGTACTCGTGACGTTTTTCTTTAAGTAATATTTTTTTTTTTTTTTTTTTTTTTTTTTTTTTAGAAAAATGCCTTCAATAGAATCTCGATTTTAGTACTTTTATGCGACTTGCATTAACAGAAAAAAATGTACTTTTATGTAACTTGCAAGCATTGTATTAATAATAATAATAATAATAAAAACAACTATATTTGAGGAATGCTCTAAGAGCAGTTTCATAAGACTGAGGGTCTTCAAAGCTGAAAAAATTGTATTTTCACTTTTGTTTTAATATATTAAATAAATGTTTTTATTTAAAATTTTTTACTTATAAAAGAGCAATATTTAAATGAAATCTTACACTAAAAAAAAAAATTCTGTAACTGACATCTAGAATATAAATTGTGGCTCTGGAAAAAATAGTTCCATGTCATCCTTATAAATTCTAGCCCCCTTGGAAAGCGAGTTTTAGAAGTCTCTATTAGAATTCTAGAGATTTTGCCTATATTCTCGAGGGCAAAGTTATTTAAAAATCTCTGCAAATAAATGAGACGACAAAAGGCGGGTTTCAGCAAATATAATCTTGGTTTGTTACTAAATTCTAGAAAATCAAGCGAGAATTTCTCGCAATATAAATGATTCAGAATATTTAGAGTATTCAGAATATTGTTTCACCATTTAGAAATGTGTACACTAGAAATTCTCAACAATATTGTCTATTTGGTTTATTGGCGTGCCTTTTGCAAAAAGATCGGAAATCTATATTTCTAGTTAAATGATTTAGAAAATGGCCACTTATTCATTCTAGAGGAAGGTGGTAAAACTAACGTACCTATTATATAGAAGTTTTACGCACTCCTTCAAGTTAGAATTTACTACTGCTTAAACGAAGGGTTTTTGGTTTTTTCGATTACAACTAAATTTCAAAAAATGCACCAAATGTTATCCTGATATTTTATACAACTCCGACAAAAATTCAAATTTGAATTTTTTTTTTTAAATCCTTCGTTAAAATAAAATTTATTAAATCCCTTTTTTGAAATACCAACGTGTAATTTTTAATGGGTGATAGAACCATTTATTGCTCACATATTTGCAAATCTAATTAAAGTTTTGAAAAGCTCAATGGATATAATTGTAAGTTTTGTTCAGGACTAAACCTGAGCCAAGTGTCATTGCATTCTGTCCAGCCTTTTTCCAATCATACTCAGTCGAATGAGAAACGTTCTACATATCACCTATCCTTCCATGAACACGAAACGAATATTCTGAAATTTTTTTGGGGTACCTGATGTATAAAACGTATAACATAATTCATTCATTATGAAATTTGAATTAACAAGTAATTCGTAATTTGAAAAGGCAGTATATTTTTATATCATACATGCAAATATTTCTAATTTCGTCGTACAATTTATAATTATTAATATATATATATATATATATATATATATATATATATATATATAGGGGAAACCCGTGTACCTAGGGCCATCATGTACCTAGGGCCACCCCACTTTATTTGAATAATATTTAATTTTAAGTTTTAATACTCAATTGGGCAAGTAACACCACCAATTGCTACTTTTACAACTACTTTGGAACTTTTGAGGAGAAAGTTTTGAGAAGTTACATGTAGAAAACGAATTTACATGGTTTGAAGTAAAATTTTGCAGCTCATCTCTTTTGCTATTTTACAAAGGCAAATTAAATATTTTTCTTTCGTTTTTAGTGTATAATGTTGCTTGTTATATTGAGTAATAAATGAGATATTTAATTAGTCCTCTCTGCATGTGGATTTTTTAGTGGAGGGCATTTTGAATGGAGTTACCAAAACTTGTACCTAGGGCCAGTGTGTTTGGACCATTTAACACTTTCGCGACAGCATGTTTTTGTCTTTTTGACAGTAAGGTCCGCCTGTGGGCGATTTTCTCATAAGTTAGAATTTTTCAAAACAAAATTTTCCGTATTCGCATTTATATTAAAAATGGATATGCATTATAATCATACTCTCTCTCTCTAATTAAAATATTTGCATCCATAGTATACTGATTGTACAAATATGAATATTGTGTATATGTTTTAGAAACAAATAACATACAAATTGTAAAAGAAACGCCCACTGGTGGAGTTTCATGTTTTCAAATGACGTGAATCTACATCAGCGGTCGAGAAAATGTTAAGAAACACTGTACAGCCTATAGTAATTGGATGCTGGCAAACCCTGTAAAACCAATCACTATATATGACGTTGCTGAAAGTGTTGGCATGTCCTATCCGTCGGCTTTTACTCCCGTAAACATTCTATCAGGCTTTCGTGTATCCGGCATATAGCTAATAAATCAAAACATATTCACTAAGGATGAATATTTAAGTTGAAATGTGACTGAAAGACAAGACCCCTCCATAAATTAATAAAGATAATAATAATAATAAAAAACATCTAACATCTAACATCTTTTCGTGTGTCATGCTTTAACAGGTACGAACCTAAGCAAAACCTTCACCTAAAGGAAAACGTCCCACATAAAAGAAAAGATGTGACCGAAAACCAAAGAGATCTAGAAATCCAAGAGACACTCCAGAAAAAAAAAAAAAGAAAAAAAAAAAAAAAAAAAGAAATTGAAGGAAAAAAAAAAAAAAAAAAGGAAAGGTTCCGTTAGAATATCCCAAAGAGAAAAAAAAGAATGAAAAAATTCGTATTTCAAACTAATTCGTACTTCTAACATGATAATTATTATATGATAAATAAATATATTACTTGATATATATATATATATATATATATATATATATATATATATATAGATATAAAATATATGTTTATATGCTTATTTTCTATTCATTACAAAGTGAAATCTAAATTTGAGAGAATGGCTCTAGGTACAATGAGGTCTGGCCCCAGGTACAATGAGGGTGTTGTACCTAGGGCCACGAGTGAAGTTTTTTTAAAAAACCTTCTATTTGTCGGAATTTATTTTTTTAGGTATTTATATTAACCCCATTTGGAAGTAATTAGTCCTAAAGATATGTACATATCAGTTTGATAATTTTAAACAGGTCAAGGGCTCTGTTTTGGGGCATTGAAAAAAAGCGGCCCTAGGTACACGGGTCTCCCCTATACATATATATATATCAGATTTAATTTACATGTTTTATATTTATTTAATTTTTAAAAAACATGAATTTATGATTTAATTGAGTATTATAGTAAATTCAATTTATATAAAAATAGTTAAATATCAGTATTTAAAATGGTAAGGCAGTTTATTTAATTTAATTTATCTATTTATTTATTTATTGTATGAACATGAATTAACACTTATTTTATTAATTTACTAATTTACATAGTTTATCTATTAAATTAACAATATTAATTTTTATCTTAGTTACAATGTTTTATACAAAATTCATAGTAAAATTTAAAATGTTGTTTTATCTATCCTATTAGCAAACAAAATTTCTCAAACAGATATACGTATAATTATTAAATATTTAGATCATTACAATCTAGATTTCATAAGATAAACATTTTTTTTTCTAAGTAAATGTATATTTACAAAATACAAACTATTCTCATAAAAACGTTTTATTTAAAGAGAGTAAGAATAAATAAAAAATGTTTTAAAATATACAAAATGCATTTTATAATGATATCTTATTAAGCACAAACCTTAATTTTTAGCACGTGTTCTATCACAAAATATTCTGATCATTAAAAGAATTTTACAAATATTTTAAAGAAACGCATTCTTTATTCACAACATAAAGTAAAGGAGTAAACAATTCTGTTTCACTAATAAAAGTGCATAAATTTTGCTAACAGTTTTTTTTTTTTTTTTTTTTTTTTTTTAAAGGGTTTTTTTTTCCTTTTCGTAATGAAATAGTGTGCTGTATTCTGAAACGAGAAAAAACAAAAACATAATGTTAATTAAAATTAGAAGAAAATAAAAAAATTCACATCTTAACGTCTGTAATTTAAGATTGTAGATTAAATGTTAAAAATACATCTTTACATTTTAAGTATTAAAACAGTGAATGGTGTTTATTAGTTCCCCATCATACTATAGGTATGGGGAACTTAGGTAATCGTGAAAAATTTCGACCTCGGTTTTTTCAATTTTTATACGTTTTCAGGTGTGAGGAATCCGAAAATGACAAAATTTGTATGGTGTCTGTCGGTAGGGTGTCTGTTAGTGTGTCAGTGTGTCAGTCCGTTAGTGTGTCAGTGTGTTAGTCCGTTAGTTTGTTAGACTGTTTACACGATATCTCACGAACAAATGATCGCAGAGAGGTCAGATCAGATTTAAAATATTACTTTCGATGCTGGCAAGAACCCTATTCATTTGGAACATTCGAATTAAAAAACTTCGTAAGTTATTAGAAATTTACGATTTTCTTAACGTGGGAGAATAGGACAAAAATTCACTTAAACGTGCATTAAATGGAAACTTTTGACTGTAAAAATATCAGACCAGTTTTAAAATATCAGTTTTGATGCCGGAATAAACGTCAGTAACTATAACTATGCTACTTTAAAAATTTCGCAAGTTATTGGAAATTTACGAATTTCTTAACATGGCGGTATAGGGCAAAATTTCACATTAACGTCAATTTTGAGAGATATTTTCATGGTAAAGATGTCAAACCACTTTCGAAATATTATTTAGGATACTGGCATGAATATCATAGACTATAATTTTTCCAATTAAAAAAATTCGTAAGTTATTTGGAATTTACGATTTACATAACATGTCAGAATAAGGCAAATTGAGCATAAACTTCCATTAAACTTCCATTCCAACTTCAAAATTACATTTATATTTGTTTGAACATGATTGAATACAAATATACTAATAGGAAAATTTCGTAAATTATTCGTAATTTACGATTTTATCAACATAGCGAAATTGTAAGTTTTTCATATAAATATGAATTTTGAGGATTATTACATTGGAAATAGTAGCATAAAAACTAAACAAGGGAATCGACCCTGATAAAATAAATTAATAGGTTAGAATAAGATAAATATATCGATGTGAACGGTGGATAGCCTATTAGGCGGGGATTTCATTCTGTCACTGAACCAAGCTTTGGTCATATTCATTTCTTTTAACATGATTATAATATGTCTCGCACTAGAAATTTATGCGAACCTATATATGATGGGGAACTGAGCAGAGTCCACCTATGCCAACTAGTTTTTTTTAAATAAATGTTAATATTTCTAAGTAAATGTTTTTGTTTTTCTTAATAACAACGCGTAAATTTAGAACTTTTCTTTTTTAGGTCAACATTTTAAGTATTACTATAACGCATTATATAATTAAACAGAAAAAAAAAAATTGTTATATATCTTTTTACTTAAAACATAAACTTAAAATTAATGTTTTAAGTTTATATTTACTTTTAGTTAAAATTAAAAGTAAATAAAGTATTCGTATCTTAACGTCTGTGTTTTAATATTCTACATTAAATGTTAAAATACATACCTATACCTTCATTATGCCATCTTTATAACTTCTATATTAAAATCGTGAATTTTTTTTAATATTAAATCTAAATTATACGATATTGTGTTCGATTTATAGTTCTTGAGAGCTTTAGTTTTGTTCTAATCATTTTGTATTTTTGTAAGGTAAAATTTTGACAGGCAGCTCATGTAGGGAATTGGCGGGAAGAAATATAGTGGGCAAACACAGACTCCAGGTAGTTATACAACATCAATAGTGGAGTGTGATTAAATGTTTAAATGCATCTTTATACTTTCAGTATTACAATAGTGAATGATTTTTATTTTTTAAACTAAAGTAAAGGTTTTTTTTTAAAATAACAACGTGTAAATTTAGTCTTTTTTTTTTTTTTTTTTTTTTTTTTTTTTTTTAAGGTTAACATTTTCTAAGTATTCTGATAATGTATTATATACTTAAACAGGAAAAAAAAAAGGGCATGATTTGTTTTATATCTTATTACTTATATAAAATGTATGTTTTAAGTTAATGTTTATTTTAATTAAAATTACAATTAAATAAAATATTCGCATCTTAACGTCTGTGTTTTAAGATTCTAGATTATTTTAAAATACATATCTATACCTTCTTTATACCATCTTTCTACCGTCTGCATTAAAATTGGAAATTACTTTTAATTTTAAATCTAAATTATACGAAATTTTGTTCGATTTAGAGTTCTAGGAAACTTTAGTTCTGCTCTAATAATTTTATGTTTTTGAAGGATATCATTATGACAGATTACGAGACTCCAGGTAGTTATACCACATCAGTAAAGGGTGCCGACTTCTGTTGAATGTTGATATTATAATTATTATTATTTAAAACATAATAATAATATTTGGTTTAACTTGAAATTACCAAATTACGGTAAAAGGTTAAACCATTGAGTGTTTGCAGCTACTTCACTTTTGGTTCAAACTAACACTAAATTTTTAACAGCACTACAGTGTCACATAATTTTATAAACTTAAACAGTGAAAATATAATTCAGTTAATAAACTATCATGTCATAGACAGAAAATAATGTTTTATTTCTTTTATTATGAATGAATTCTGAAAAAAAATATTCTGTTTATATTTAGGTATAGAAAATAAAATTTAGAGTAATCTTCGTACATTGTTTTCCCTTCTCAATTATAAAAGTTTTACTTAAAGGCTTTTAAAAATGTATAAAAAATTATGCATAAATAGTTAAATATTATTGCATGAGTGATATTGGGATTTTACGTAGTTTACGTTAATTTTAAATGTAATTCCATGTAAATATATGCATGTTTATTACGATTTATATAATGTCACATTCACTATAGAACACTGCAATCATTTATGTATGTCGTAGCTGAAAATCTCACTCACCGATAATATCTTATCCTGTGGGATTATTTTCGTCATAATTAATGTCCAGACTTAATGTATAATATAATTAAATACCATGAATTAACAAATAGATTTCATATATAAACAGAGAAAGTAATTGTTTTATTTGGATGTACCAAAAATTGATTTTGTAAAATACTAGATGGATTGTGTCTTTATTAAATCTCTAAAAATTACTTATTATACTTTCATAATAAATGCATATTAGGTAATAGACTTATAGTATAACTTATATATATATATATATATATATATATATATATATTATGAAGCTTAAAAAAAAAAAAAAAAAAAAAAAGAAAGGAAGAAAGAAAAAGTAAAAAGAACAAAATCCTTCTCTGTGAACGTCTTTTTAATTGTGGAAAATATAATCCTTGTCGAATCATGTTCTTAGTCTGTCTAAGGACATGGTTCGATAAGAATCTATTTAACAAAACAGTATTAAATGTACCCTTTTTTATATAGGTATTATTGCTAGCGCTCGAATATTTTGCTGCCTACTGCACCTACATTAAAAATGTGTTTATACGCACAATATTTTTTTTTTATTTTGAGGAAATATAACTCAGGTTTAAAATGACGAACAAAAAACAACATCAGGAATGTAAGTTTAAAGAAAAGTTCTTCTTTTTATGGGAATTTCCAAATTTTTTAACTTTTTTAATTATTATTGTTAATTAATTTATGTATGATTGGAAATATATACGTGTTCATCATTTTAATCCTTACCATTTGCAGCGTATGTATATAAAATTTCATATAACCCCACTAAAAATAATCTTAAATTAATCTTTAAAAAAAATCTACAGAACATCTTAAGTTATTTGGCCCACTTCTTAAGCCTACATATTCTGCAGATTTGTTTCATATTTCTGAAAAAAATTTACAGAATATAATCTTAAGATTTTTTTCAAAATATATAGGCTTAAAAGTGGGCCAAATAACTTAAGATATTCTGCAGATTATATTTTTTAAGATATTTTTAAGACGGTTTTAGTAAAATCTCCAGAAAATCTGCAATTTTTCACATACATGGTAAATAATTACAAGAAATATAAAAAAATAAATAATAAAATACAAATTTTAATTAATTTATTTTTTATTTAACATTCTATCCATTTATATATTAGTTAAAAAAGCTTTTTCAAAACGATGCTCGATATTCAGAATAAAATATAATTTAGTTGTCATGAAATTTTTCATGAAATCCGAAAACTAATTTCTTGAAAATTTCCATCAAAAGCTCCTTATTCTGCATACATATACTTCACTGCACAAAAAGAACACTATATTCACCTAAAGTAAACACATTTAAAACTTTTTACAGTATATTTACAATAAAACTTACCAATAATTGCTAATTTTTGCGAAGCACTAAAAGGAAATTGCTTTTCACTTTTGTTTCACAAAAAACAAAAAAATCATACTCCAAATGCAATTTATATTTACTTCCTATACTTTTATCAATTATTTTCTGTAAAATGGAGCAAAAAAAAAAGCTTTTAAATACATAAATTTTTCAATATGAGATTATATAAGTTTTCACGTCCGGGCGACATTGTACGGCGAAATTCAAAAACTAATTTCTCAGAAATTTCCCCCAAAAGCCCCTTATTCTGCATACATATACTTCAATGCACAAAAAGAACATTATATTCACCTAAAGTAAACACATTTTAAACTTTTTACAGTATATTTACAATAAAACTTACCAATAAATGCTAATTTTTGCGAAGCGCTAAAAGAAATTGTTTTTCACATTTGTTTCACAAAAAACAAAAAAATCATTCTCCAAATGCAATTTATATTTATTTAAACTTTTATCTATTATTTTCTTTAAAATGGAGCAAAAAAAAAAGCTTTTAAATATATAAATTTTTCAATATGAGATAATATGAGTTTTCACGTCCGGGCGACATTGTACGGCGAAATCCGCAAACTAATTTCTCAAAAATTTCCCTCAAAAGCCCCTTATTCTGCATACATATACTTCAATGAACAAAAAGAACATTATATTCACCTAAAGTAAACACATTTTAAACTTTTTAATGTATATTTACAATAAAACTTACCAATAATGGCTCATTTTTGCGAAGCGCTAAAGGGAAATTGCTTTTCACATTTGTTTCACAAAAAACAGAAAAATCATACTCCAAATGCGATTTATATTTACTTTATACTTTTATCTATCATTCACTTTAAAATGGAGCAAAAAAAAAAAGCTTTTAAATATATAAATTTTTGAATATGAGATTATATAAGTTTTCACGTCCGGGCGACATTGTACGGCGAAATTCGAAAACTAATTTCTCAGAAATTTCCCCCAAAAGCCCCTTATTCTGCATACATATACTTCAATGCACAAAAAGAACATTATATTCACCTAAAGTAAGCACATTTTAAACTTTTTACAGTATATTTACAATAAAACTTACCAATAATTGCTAATTTTTGCGAAGCGTTAAAAGGAAATTTTTTTTTCACATTTGTTTCACAAAAAACATAAAAATCATACTCCAAATGCAATTTATATTTTTTTTAAAACTTTTATCTATTATTTTCTTTAAAATGGAGCAAAAAAAAAAAAAAAAAAAACTTTTAAATATATAAATTTTTCAATATGAGATAATATGAGTTTTCACGTCCGGGCGACATAGTACGGCGAAATCCGCAAACTAATTTCTCAAAAATTTCCCTCAAAAGCCCCTTATTCTGCATACATATACTTCAATGAACAAAAAGAACATTATATTCACCTAAAGTAAACACATTTTAAACTTTTTACTGTATATTTACAATAAAACTTACCAATAATTCCTCATTTTTGCGAAGCGCTAAAAGGAAATTGCTTTTCACATTTGTTTCACAAAAAACAAAAAAATCATACTCCAAATGCAATTTATATTTACTTTATACTTTTATCTATTATTTTTTTTTTAAATGGAGCAAAAAAAAAAAGCTTTTAAATATATAAATTTTTCAATATGAGATAATATGAGTTTTCACGTCCGGGCGACATTGTACGGCGAAATCCGCAAACTAATTTCTCAAAAATTTCCCTCAAAAGTCCCTTATTCTGCATACATATACTTCAATGAACAAAAAGAACATTATATTCACCTAAAGTAAGCACATTTTAAACTTTTTACTGTATATTTACAATAAAACTTACCAATAATTGCTCATTTATGCGAAGCGCTAAAAGGAAATTGTTTTTCACATTTGTTTCACAAAAAACAAAAAAATCATACTCCAAATGCAATTTATATTTACTTTATACTTTTATCTATCATTCTCTTTAAAATGGAGCAAAAAAAAAAGCTTTTAAATATATAAATTTTTGAATATGAGATTATATAAGTTTTCACGTCCGGGCGACATTGTACGGCGAAATTCGAAAACTAATTTCTCAGAAATTTCCCCCAAAAGCCCCTAATTCTGCATACATATACTTCAATGAACAAAAAGAACATTATATTCACCTAAAGTAAACACATTTTAAACTTTTTACTGTATATTTACAATAAAACTTACCAATAATTCCTCATTTTTGCGAAGCGCTAAAAGGAAATTGCTTTTCACATTTGTTTCACAAAAAACAAAAAAATCATACTCCAAATGCAATTTATATTTACTTTATACTTTTATCTATTATTTTCTTTAAAATGGAGCAAAAAAAAAAAAAAGCTTTTAAATATATAAATTTTTCAATATGAGATAATATGAGTTTTCACGTCCGGGCGACATTGTACGGCGAAATCCGCAAACAAATTTCTCAAAAATTTCCCTCAAAAGCCCCTTATTCTGCATACATATACTTCAATGAACAAAAAGAACATTATATTCACCTAAAGTAAACACATTTTAAACTTTTTACTGTATATTTAAAATAAAACTTACCAATAATTGCTCATTTTTGCGAAGCGCTAAAAGGAAATTGTTTTTCACATTTGTTTCACAAAAAACAAAAAAATCATACTCCAAATGCAATTTATATTTACTTTATACTTTTATCTATCATTTTCTTTAAAATGGAGCAAAAAAAAAAAAAAGCTTTTAAATATATAAATTTTTGAATATGAGATTATATAAGTTTTCACGTCCGGGCGACATTGTACGGCGAAATTCGAAAACTAATTTCTCAGAAATTTCCCCCAAAAGCCCCTTATTCTGCATACATATACTTCAATGAACAAAAAGAACATTATATTCACCTAAAGTAAACATATTTTAAACTTTTTACTGTATATTTACAATAAAACTTACCAATAATTGCTAATTTTTGCGAAGCGCTAAAAGAAATTGTTTTTCACATTTGTTTCACAAAAAACAAAAAAATCATTCTCCAAATGCAATTTATATTTATTTAAACTTTTATCTATTATTTTCTTTAAAATGGAGCAAAAAAAAAAAAGCTTTTAAATATATAAATTTTTCAATATGAGATAATATGAATTTTCACGTCCGGGCGACATTGTACGGCGAAATCCGCAAACTAATTTCTCGAAAATTTCCCTCAAAAGCCCCTTATTCTGCATACATATACTTCAATGAACAAAAAGAACATTATATTCACCTAAAGTAAACACATTTTAAACTTTTTACTGTATATTTACAATAAAACTTACCAATAATTGCTCATTTTTGCGAAGCGCTAAAAGGAAATTGTTTTTCACATTTGTTTCACAAAAAACAAAAAAATCATACTCCAAATGCAATTTATATTTACTTTATACTTTTATCTATCATTCTCTTTAAAATGGAGCAAAAAAAAAAGCTTTTAAATATATAAATTTTTGAATATGAGATTATATAAGTTTTCACGTCCGGGCGACATTGTACGGCGAAATTCGAAAACGAATTTCTCAGAAATTTCCCCCAAAAGCCCCTTATTCTGCATACATATACTTCAATGCACAAAAAGAACATTATATTCACCTAAAGTAAGCACATTTTAAACTTTTTACAGTATATTTACAATAAAACTTACCAATAATTGCTAATTTTTGCGAAGCGTTAAAAGGAAATTTTTTTTTCACATTTGTTTCACAAAAAACATAAAAATCATATTCCAAATGCAATTTATATTTTTTTTTAAACTTTTATCTATTATTTTATTTAAAATGGAGCAAAAAAAAAAAAAAAAAAAAAAAAAAAAAAACTTTTAAATATATAAATTTTTCAATATGAGATAATATGAGTTTTCACGTCCGGGCGACATAGTACGGCGAAATCCGCAAACTAATTTCTCAAAAATTTCCCTCAAAAGCCCCTTATTCTGCATACATATACTTCAATGAACAAAAAGAACATTATATTCACCTAAAGTAAACACATTTTAAACTTTTTACTGTATATTTACAATAAAACTTACCAATAATTCCTCATTTTTGCGAAGCGCTAAAAGGAAATTGCTTTTCACATTTGTTTCACAAAAAACAAAAAAATCATACTCCAAATGCAATTTATATTTACTTTATACTTTTATCTATTATTTTCTTTAAAATGGAGAAAAAAAAAAAAAAGCTTTTAAATATATAAATTTTTCAATATGAGATAATATGAGTTTTCACGTCCGGGCGACATTGTACGGCGAAATCCGCAAACTAATTTCTGAAAAATTTCCCTCAAAAGCCCCTTATTCTGCATACATATACTTCAATGAACAAAAAGAACATTATATTCACCTAAAGTAAACACATTTTAAACTTTTTACTGTATATTTAAAATAAAACTTACCAATAATTGCTCATTTTTGCGAAACGCTAAAAGGAAATTGTTTTTCACATTTGTTTCACAAAAAACAAAAAAATCATACTCCAAATGCAATTTATATTTACTTTATACTTTTATCTATCATTTTCTTTAAAATGGAGCAAAAAAAAAAAAGCTTTTAAATATATAAATTTTTGAATATGAGATTATATAAGTTTTCACGTCCGGGCGACATTGTACGGCGAAATTCGAAAACTAATTTCTCAGAAATTTCCCCCAAAAGCCCCTTATTCTGCATACATATACTTCAATGAACAAAAAGAACATTATATTCACCTAAAGTAAACACATTTTAAACTTTTTACTGTATATTTACAATAAAACTTACCAATAATTGCTAATTTTTGCGAAGCGCTAAAAGAAATTGTTTTTCACATTTGTTTCACAAAAAACAAAAAAATCATTCTCCAAATGCAATTTATATTTATTTAAACTTTTATCTATTATTTTCTTTAAAATGGAGCAAAAAAAAAAAGCTTTTAAATATATAAATTTTTCAATATGTGATAATATGAGTTTTCACGTCCGGGCGACATTGTACGGCGAAATCCGCAGACTAATTTCTCAAAAATTTCCCTCAAAAGCCCCTTATTCTGCATACATATACTTCAATGAACAAAAAGAACATTATATTCACCTAAAGTAAACACATTTTAAACTTTTTACTGTATATTTACAATAAAACTTACCAATAATTGCTCATTTTTGCGAAGCGCTAAAAGGAAATTGTTTTTCACATTTGTTTCACAAAAAACAAAAAAATCATACTCCAAATGCAATTTATATTTACTTTATACTTTTATCTATCATTCTCTTTAAAATGGAGCAAAAAAAAAAGCTTTTAAATATATAATTTTTTGAATATGAGATTATATAAGTTTTCACGTCCGGGCGACATTGTACGGCGAAATTCGAAAACTAATTTCTCAGAAATTTCCCCCAAAAGCCCCTTATTCTGCATACATATACTTCAATGCACAAAAAGAACATTATATTCACCTAAAGTAAGCACATTTTAAACTTTTTACAGTATATTTACAATAAAACTTACCAATAATTGCTAATTTTTGCGAAGCGTTAAAAGGAAATTTTTTTTTCACATTTGTTTCACAAAAAACATAAAAATCATACTCCAAATGCAATTTATATATTTTTTTAAACTTTTATCTATTATTTTCTTTAAAATGTAGCAAAAAAAAAAAAAAAAAAAAACTTTTAAATATATAAATTTTTCAATATGAGATAATATGAGTTTTCACGTCCGGGCGACATTGTACGGCGAAATCCGCAAACTAATTTCTCAAAAATTTCCCTCAAAAGCCCCTTATTCTGCATACATATACTTCAATGAACAAAAAGAACATTATATTCACCTAAAGTAAACACATTTTAAACTTTTTACTGTATATTTAAAATAAAATTTACCAATAATTGCTCATTTTTGCGAAACGCTAAAAGGAAATTGTTTTTCACATTTGTTTCACAAAAAACAAAAAAATCATACTCCAAATGCAATTTATATTTACTTTATACTTTTATCTATCATTTTCTTTAAAATGGAGCAAAAAAAAAAAAAAAAACTTTTAAATATATAAATTTTTGAATATGAGATTATATAAGTTTTCACGTCCGGGCGACATTGTACGGCGAAATTCGAAAACTAATTTCTCAGAAATTTCCCCCAAAAGCCCCTTATTCTGCATACATATACTTCAATGAACAAAAAGAACATTATATTCACCTAAAGTAAACACATTTTAAACTTTTTACTGTATATTTACAATAAAACTTACCAATAATTGTTAATTTTTGCGAAGCGCTAAAAGAAATTGTTTTTCACATTTGTTTCACAAAAAACAAAAAAATCATTCTCCAAATGCAATTTATATTTATTTAAACTTTTATCTATTATTTTCTTTAAAATGGAGCAAAAAAAAAAAGCTTTTAAATATATAAATTTTTCAATATGAGATAATATGAGTTTTCACGTCCGGGCGACATTGTACGGCGAAATCCGCAGACTAATTTCTCAAAAATTTCCCTCAAAAGCCCCTTATTCTGCATACATATACTTCAATGAACAAAAAGAACATTATATTCACCTAAAGTAAACACATTTTAAACTTTTTACTGTATATTTACAATAAAACTTGCCAATAATTGCTCATTTTTGCGAAGCGCTAAAAGGAAATTGTTTTTCACATTTGTTTCACAAAAAACAAAAAAATCATACTCCAAATGCAATTTATATTTACTTTATACTTTTATCTATCATTCTCTTTAAAATGGAGCAAAAAAAAAAGCTTTTAAATATATAATTTTTTGAATATGAGATTATATAAGTTTTCACGTCCGGGCGACATTGTACGGCGAAATTCGAAAACTAATTTCTCAGAAATTTCCCCCAAAAGCCCCTTATTCTGCATACATATACTTCAATGCACAAAAAGAACATTATATTCACCTAAAGTAAGCACATTTTAAACTTTTTACAGTATATTTACAATAAAACTTACCAATAATTGCTAATTTTTGCGAAGCGTTAAAAGGAAATTTTTTTTTCACATTTGTTTCACAAAAAACATAAAAATCATACTCCAAATGCAATTTATATATTTTTTTAAACTTTTATCTATTATTTTCTTTAAAATGTAGCAAAAAAAAAAAAAAACTTTTAAATATATAAATTTTTCAATATGAGATAATATGAGTTTTCACGTCCGGGCGACATTGTACGGCGAAATCCGCAAACTAATTTCTCAAAAATTTCCCTCAAAAGCCCCTTATTCTCCATACATATACTTCAATGAACAAAAAGAACATTATATTCACCTAAAGTAAACACATTTTAAACTTTTTACTGTATATTTAAAATAAAACTTACCAATAATTGCTCATTTTTGCGAAGCGCTAAAAGGAAATTGTTTTTCACATTTGTTTCACAAAAAACAAAAAAATCATACTCCAAATGCAATTTATATTTACTTTATACTTTTATCTATCATTTTCTTTAAAATGGAGCAAAAAAAAAAGCTTTTAAATATATAAATTTTTGAATATGAGATTATATAAGTTTTCACGTCCGGGCGACATTGTACGGCGAAATTCGAAAACTAATTTCTCAGAAATTTCCCCCAAAAGCCCCTTATTCTGCATACATATACTTCAATAAACAAAAAGAACATTATATTCACCTAAAGTAAACACATTTTAAACTTTTTACTGTATATTTACAATAAAACTTACCAATAATTGCTCATTTTTGCGAAGCGCTAAAAGGAAATTGCTTTTCACTTTTGTTTCACAAAAAACAAAAAAATCATACTCCAAATGCAATTTATATTTACTTTATACTTTTATCTATTATTTTCTTTAAAATGGAGCAAAAAAAAAGCTTTTAAATATATAAATTTTTCAATATGAGATAATATGAGTTTTCACGTCCGGGCGACATTGTACGGCGAAATCCGCAAAATAATTTCTCAAAAATTTCCCTCAAAAGCCCATACATATACTTCAATGAACAAAAAGAACATTATATTCACCTAAAGTAAACACATTTTAAACTTTTTACTGTATATTTAAAATAAAACTTACCAATAATTGCTCATTTTTGCGAAGCGCTAAAAGGAAATTGTTTTTCACATTTGTTTCACAAAAAACAAAAAAATCATACTCCAAATGCAATTTATATTTACTTTATACTTTTATCTATCATTTTCTTTAAAATGGAGCAAAAAAAAAAAAAGCTTTTAATATATAAATTTTTGAATATGAGATTATATAAGTTTTCACGTCCGGGCGACATTGTACGGCGAAATTCGAAAGCTAATTTCTCAGAAATTTCCCCCAAAAGCCCCTTATTCTGCATACATATACTTCAATGCACAAAAAGAACATTATATTCACCTAAAGTAAATACATTTTAAACTTTTTACTGTATATTTACAATTAAACTTACCGATAATTGCTCATTTTTGCGAAGTGCTAAAAGGAAATTGCTTTTCACTTTTGTTTCACAAAAAACAAAAAAATCATACTCCAAATGCAATTTATATTTACTTTATACTTTTATCTATCATTCTCTTTAAAATGGAGCAAAAAAAAAAGCTTTTAAATATATAAATTTTTGAATATGAGATTATATATGTTTTCACGTCCGGGCGACATTGTACGGCGAAATTCGAAAACTAATTTCTCAGAAATTTCCCCCAAAAGCCCCTTATTCTGCATACATATACTTCAATGCACAAAAAGAACATTATATTCACCTAAAGTAAGCACATTTTAAACTTTTTACAGTATATTTACAATAAAACTTACCAATAATTGCTAATTTTTGCGAAGCGTTAAAAGGAAATTTTTTTTTCACATTTGTTTCACAAAAAACATAAAAATCATACTCCAAATGCAATTTATATATTTTTTTTAACTTTTATCTATTATTTTCTTTAAAATGGAGCAAAAAAAAAAAAAAAACTTTTAAATATATAAATTTTTCAATATGAGATAATATGAGTTTTCACGTCCGGGCGACATTGTACGGCGAAATCCGCAAACTAATTTCTGAAAAATTTCCCTCAAAAGCCCCTTATTCTGCATACATATACTTCAATGAACAAAAAGAACATTATATTCACCTAAAGTAAACACATTTTTAACTTTTTACTGTATATTTACAATAAAACTTACCAATAATTGCTCATTTTTGCGAAGCGCTAAAAGGAAATTGCTTTTCACATTTGTTTCACAAAAAACAAAAAAATCATACTCCAAATGCAATTTATATTTACTTTATACTTTTATCTATTATTTTCTTTAAAATGGAGCAAAAAAAAAAAGCTTTTAAATATATAAATTTTTGAATATGAGATTATATGAGTTTTCACGTCCGGGCGACAATGTACGGCGAAACCCGAAAACTAATTTCTCAAAAATTTCCCTCAAAAGCCCCTTATTCTGCATACATATACTTCAATGAACAAAAAGAACATTATATTCACCTAAAGTAAACACATTTTAAACTTTTTAATGTATATTTACATTAAAACTTACCAATAATTGCTCATTTTTGCGAAGCGCTAAAAGGTTGGTTGGTTGGTTGGTTGAAGGATTTAAGGCCGATTGACTCCTGATGTGTCCTAGACCTAGAGGTGGAATGCCCTCCGTGGGGGTCTTTCTAAGGGGTCCTAGCCCGTATTTACGCGAGTTTCGGAGGAAACCACGGAAAACTCCGAACGGTTAGGTCGATGGCGAAGCGCTAAAAGGAAATTGCTTTTCAATTTTGTTTCACAAAAAACAAAAAAATCATACTCCAAATGCAATTTATATTTACTTTATACTTTTATCTATTATTTTCTTTAAAATGGAGCAAAAAAAAAAAGCTTTTAAATATATAAATTTTTCAATATGAGATAATATGAGTTTTCACGACCGGGCGACATTGTACGGCGAAATCCGCAAACTAATTTCTCAAAAATTTCCCTCAAAAGCCCCTTATTCTGCATACATATACTTCAATGAACAAAAAGAACATTATATTCACCTAAAGTAAACACATTTTAAACTCTTTATTGTATATTTACAATAAAACTTACCAATAATTGCTCATTTTTACGAAGCGCTAAAAGGAAATTGTTTTTCACATTTGTTTCACAAAAAACAAAAAAATCACACTCCAAATGCAATTTATATTTACTTTATACGTTTATCTATTATTTTCTTTAAAATGGAGCAAAAAAGAAAAGCTTTTAAATATATAAATTTTTGAATACGAGATTATATGAGTTTTCACGTCCGGGCGACAATGTACGGCGAAACCCGAAAACTTATTTCTCAAAAATTTCCCTCAAAAGCCCCTTATTCTGCATACATATACTTCAATGAACAAAAAGAACATTATATTCACCTAAAGTAAACACATTTTAAACTTTTTAATGTATATTTACAATAAAACTTACCAATAATGGCTCATTTTTGCGAAGCGCTAAAGGGAAATTGCTTTTCACATTTGTTTCACAAAAAACAGAAAAATCCTACTCAAAATGCAATTTATATTTACTTTATACTTTTATCTATTACTTTTGTCTACAAAATCTATTTTTAACTAAAAGATTTCTTACTAATTCTTCAAATCAATTTCTGGAAGGGAGCAAATATAGGCGATAAAAACAAAGTATTTTTTAATATTTCCATGAAAATCCCTTTTCTATTTCATATTTCATCATAATAATGCAAAACAATCATGAAGTAAGCCTATTATAAACATTTTTACCATATATTTACAAAAATTTACTCAACATTCCAAAATTTTCAAACATAAAATTTGGAAATTTAAAAAAATAATACATTGTTTTCATCGCCAATATTCGGTAGTTTGCAAATACTCATTTTTAGCTCTTAATGAGAAATCGTTTCGTTAAAAATGAATTTCAAAACTCAATTTTGAAATATTTACTACATAACTGTATTTTCAATGTTTAAAATTCAATTTTCACTGTACAAATTTTATGTTTGAAAAATTTTGAATGTTGAGCAAATTTTTTGTAAATATATAGCAAGAATATTCATAATAGATTTATTTAAAGTATAATTCATGGCTTTTTTGTACAATTACAATGCATTATACACTAGTACAGGGGTCTTCATAGGAATTTCAAATGAAATTTACTAAATTTTATGAAAATATTTAACACTTACGTCTAACTATAATATGGAAAGGTTCTTGTTGATTGGATTTTTTTAAATGCTTATTATTTCTTATAGGTACATCCAAAGTTTGAAATACGGTATTAAAATAACATATAAAATAAAATATTTTTTAACAAAATGCAAGCGAATTGGAATTACTGACATTACCGTTGTGTGTGCATACTTACATGTATAAATACGCATAATAAGGTGATTTTTATAAAGATCGAAATAAATAAATAAATTGCCATAAGTTTTTACTTTTTATAAAAACTACCATCTTTAAAATATAGCAACATACATGATTTTGAACTAAGCGATTTTTCAGTATGAGCTGATATTGAAATTTTTGAAGTGTGATTCTAGAAGTTTAAATGATTTTTTAAAAGCATTGATTTCCTTTATATATACAAAAAAATTGGTCATGAAAATTGCTATAATTGGCATACACAGGAAACATAATATATATATATATATATATATAGAAAAAAAAAAAATGCAAACGATCAACTACGCTAATCGCCATTTTAGCTAACTCCAGCACGCTCGCTGTTAGTAAACAAACATTTATTATTTTTACCTGGTCACATCTTCGAGTTGAGTTGTAAATCTCTAAACTTGAATGAATTTCATTGCAGCAGCTTGAAGCAAATACATGGTCGTTGTTTTATATTTATTTAAATTTTAATAAAAGCAAAGAAATGGATTATCATTTCACACACGCACCACACACCATGCACAAACACGTACGTAGTGAAAGCTGTTTATGATTCAAAATGCCCATAAAAGTTCTACAAATATTTTTCAGATCTAATTTTAACTTTTTGCTTATAAACTAAAATAATAAAAGTGCTCGTGTTAAAACTTAAAAAAATCTGAAGTTATTTTAATGATGAAACAAAATCTTTATAATGTCTATAAAACGTCGTAAAAAAATCTGTAGTTATTTTGGTGATAAATCTAAGTCTGCAAAATTCATTCAGATAATTTTAATATTTCTGTAGAAAGTCGAAATTTTTTAAGATTATCTCAAGATAATTTTTAGTGGGGAATCTCACCAACTAGTTTCAGAAATATGCGCGCAAAGTATAATATGCTAAAAATACAATGGTCAGATATTTATTTATAATAATTAATTAATAATAAACATTTTTACTAAATGGGAAAGGATTTATGTAGGAGTTTATGTAGCATCTTTCAAGAAAATCGATAGAGCCGTTTTCGAGATATCGACTTTCGCAAAACATTGGCACTGCTATTTATTGACCGGAAAACAAAAATTAAATGCGAAAGAGAATTACTATGGCGAGACTGAAAAAAATCCTTACAGCCGTTTTTAAAGGAACGAACATGCAAGACCTGTAACTGAACTACTTATACAAGACGTTTATCAATTTTTCTGAACTAATCAACTAATTCATACAAAAGGATATTTAATAGAGTGTTTATATAGCAACTTTGAAGAAAATCGTTTGAGCCGTTTTTGAGATACGGACTTAGACTTTGAATTACCCTTCCGGTATCCAATGTCCCATTTCTGTTTTTCTAATTTCCCCCAAAAGTAAAAAAAAAAAAAATAAAAAACTCGTATTTTTGACAGCCATAAGATCGCACACTAACCAAATGCCGAAAACAATTTTTTGGACTTTACAGATCTTAAAACATGAAAATCTGGTGAAAATTCGATGTTGATTTGTTTGGCCAAATGCAATACTCTTATTACTTACAATAGATCATCTGTAAGGAAGTAAAAATATGATTGCAAAATATTTTATTAATATAACCCATATCACAACATATGCCTAACAGTTGTGCATTGTTATGTGCTAATAATATTTTTATTTTTATTTTTATACTTTTTCATTCAAATTCTAAAAACCTAAATATACTAAGTAACAGCCGGCATATTTTAAAAAGAAAGTTTTATTTTGTTGGAACAAATAATTGCGAAAATTCGAAGAATTCTATTATTGACAGAATTTATATTTCATATTGCTTAAGGCAACATATTTAATCCATTCTTTTAAAAGTCTTTTTTCTTTTTATCGATTGTTTCTTCATTGAATGTATAGAAACCCAGTGAAGCCGATTCTTAATGTATCGATTTTTATATAGGAAATATCAGACTAGAAAATGTTAATTTATTATGATAAGTAAAACTTTATCGGTTACCAATAATGACTTAATAAATGAAAACATTTAATGGGAATGTTTTTTAATCGAATATTAAAATTCTTGAAATCCGTAAACAAATTATGTGTTTCAAAATAGTTGGTGAAATATTAAATTTGAGATACAAATTTAAAACTTTTCGTTTTGAAATATTTATTTACTTTGAAAATAGGCAAATTTGGCATAAACGATTGCAGAAAATCAAATATTTTATTATTGAACTTTTTTTTTCTTTTTAGGACAGAGGGCCTATTAGTCTCAATTTGGGATTATTGCGTTGTCGTTTTCGATAATTGGACATTTGTCGAAATCATTTTTCGATAGTTGGACATTTATCGAAATCTAAAATTTATCGAAAATATTATTGAATAATTTGAAAGCGATGTTATGATTGGGAAGTAAAAAAAAAAACTAATAGTCCTCCGTCCTAAACTAAATTCTGCTTTTGCCAGAATTTCATCGAAATCTTTTTATTATTATTATTATTATTATTACTGAAAGAAAAAGAAAAGAAAATTAATAATAATCAGTATCGTTACAAGCGATATCGAAAAAGTTTTTTTTTATAATTTTGAATTAGGAAATAAAAAGTCCGCGTGAAATAATATGAAATAAAAATAAGTAAAAAAATGAATTTAATGATTTAATGTTTTTGTTTTTCGGGGGCTGCTCATACATATAAAAAATGCTTATTAAAACGAGTCGAAGAAGGAAGCGAAATAAGTATTGAGTTATATTACGATAAATACGATATATAATATGATACGATATATTAGACCTATCGTCCAGGGTTAGTAGGCATTTTCGTTGAAAGAAATAGTTTGTTCGTTCGGTGCAACTTGCACATTAGTCCCGTGGGGTACACCTTTCACATTAGTCCCTTGAGGTACAACTTTCACTTTAGTCCCGTCAGTTACAACTTGCACATTAGTCCCCTTTAATTTCTTTTTTTTTTTTCCTTTCACCATCGGGAACTTATTATTAATGATGAAATAAATGTCATTTCATTAGTATATACAATTTTAATCCTTAGAATAAAATTTTCTTAAAATTATTAGTCTCACTAAAGTTTTTTTCTCTCTCTTTTTTTTTTTTTTTTTTTTTTTTTTTTTTTTGTATTTGTAGAAATTGTTTGTCATTTTAAAAATATACTATATTATGCCTTTGTAATGCTGCGTGTTTCCATCATTTAAGAAATATTCTTTCTTAAAGTTTTTTATTATTTTTTTTTTTTTTTGTTTACTTTAAGAAGAAATGCTTAAAATGCTTAATGCCTTGCATAAGAAGAAATTATTGGATTTGTAAAAATTTTAGAACTCCAGTTTTAGATGGATTTACACATTTTGAGATTCCTGAATACGGTTTGACTGTTGTTAGATAAAATCTGTCTGCTTGTCTGAGTGTGTGTGTATCACAAATTTTGCGGACGTTGTATCGCACGAACCAATGAACGAAATTTAACCAAACTTGGTGTTTAGTTGGACTCTAACCTAAACTGATTCTGGTTACATTTGAGAACCAATTTCTCATCAGGTGGCGTTCTGATCACATTTTTTCTAAATTTTTTACGTAACAGTATTGCGTATAAGTGTACATAAATAGAGTTATATATAACGTCTGATTGTAAAATTAATATGAATTTTTGATAATGGTAGTAGTAAACTAAGAAACAAAAGTTTGTACATGTAGGATCATTGCTTCCCCCTCCCCCCACGGGAGTGTATAAATTTTCGATATTGATATCTTTCGAAAGAAATCGTCAATATCTTTAAAACGAATGGATGAACCACTGCTCAGTGATAATTTAAAATAAAGTTTTTTTTTTTTTCAATTATTAGCGAAGAAGAAAAAAAAAAAATAATAAAACGTATCTCTTCTGATGCTGTCACAAAATTTATGTATAAGTGTCCATAAATAGAGTTTTATATAACGTCTGATTGTAAAATTAATATGAATTTTTGATAATATTAGTAGTAAACTAAGAAACAAAATTTTGTACATGTAGGATCATTGCTTTCCCCTCCCCCCATGGAGTGTATAAATGTTCAATATTGGTATCTTTCGAAAGAACTCGTCAATATATTTAAAACGAACGGATGAACCACTGCTCAGTGATAATTTAAAATAAAGTTTTTTTTTTTTCATTTTTAGCGAAGGAAAAAAAAAATCGCATCACTTCTGATGTTGTGACAAAATTTAGTTTCTTTCTTTCTTTCGCCATTGACTGTAATAGTTCTGTGAGATTAAATATCATCTGCATTCATAATGGAAAATAATTTTAATAAATAATTTAATAAATAATTTTTGCTACACAAATTTGTGTAAGATTATATAGAAGAAAATCTCGTGGTAGTCACAACATACTAGTTCCAATATCTCTTAAGCAAAAATCATATTTAATCCATTATATTATTATTATATTTATAATTATCGTTGTTTCTGTTGTTTTCGATTGATTCTTGACATAAGGAACAGACAACAGATAAACATTGTGACTTTTGTCAATGTTTCTATTTTTGTATAGGAGACATCAGAGGAGAAAATATTAATTTACAAGTAAAATTCATCGACTATCAGGGATAAATCCCACAATGAAAACATTTAATTTTTAATCGAATACCGAATATCGAAATTATGTAAATTTGTAAATAAATTATGTGTTGCACCACATTTGATGAAACATTAAGTTTGAGATATGAATTAAAAACTTTTCGATTTGAAATATTTATTTACTTTGAAGTTTAAGACAAATTTGGCATAAACAATTGCAGAAAATTAAATATTTTATTATTGACAAAATTAAAACTTATGTGGTTTAAGGGAAAACCGTATTTAATCTATTATTTCTATTTATTTTTTCTTTTTATCGATTGTTTCTTTGTAGAATGTATGAAAACACATTGAGGCTGTATGTCAATGTATCGAATTTTACAGATAAGAAAAGATTTGTCAGATAAGAAAATGTTAATTTATTATGACAGGTAAAATTTTATCGGCTACCTGTAATGATTTAAGAAATGCAAACATTTAATGGAAACGGATTTTTAATCGAATTTAAAAATTCTTGAAATTTGTAAATAAGTTATCCATTGCAAAATACTTGAAGAAACATTAATTTGGAGATATGAATTAAAAACATTTAATATTGAAATATTTTTATTTCATATAAACATTAAGGAAAATTTGGCGTAATCAGTATTTTACAGTCGGTAACTAAAGAGTCCAAACTCTAGCAAAAATTCCTATGTAAAAAAGGTACACATCATACGGTTTTCTTAAATAAATCCTTATCAAATCATGTTCTTACACTGACTAAGAACAGGATTCAACAATGATTTATTTAACAAAACCGTATGAAGTGTACTTTTTTTACATAGGAATTTTTGCTAGTGTTCGGACACTTTTGTTACCGACTGTACTATTGAAAAAAAAAAAAAAAGGTTTCAGAGCGGGCGTTTAAAATTAATGTTGCCACTTTGTTTGCAGCACTCGTTCCTACTTTGTTTGACTGATGAAGGGTCGTGCCTTCTTTCGACTCGAAAAAATTGCCTTTTATGTGTTTATTCAAAGTTTCGTATTTATTATTTTATTATTAACAGAATTTATTTTTATATCGCTTAGATCAAAATTGTATTTAATACATTCTTTAATGCTTCCTTATTTTTATCGACTGTTTCTTGATAAAATGTACAAAATCACATTGGGACTGTTTATCAATGTATTGAATTTTATATAGGAAATAATCTATATAATATTTTTCTAACGTGTACCAGTTTCAAATATTTTTTGTCGAAACGATACGATACGCGAGGATAAAAAAATAATATTTATACATGGAAAATATTTAAGCACGCGGACTTAGCTCAATGGACTAATAAGAAAAAATTACGAAATTTGTCTGATAAGGTTATTTTACGAAAAAAATATATCTTTAGCGGTTGTTTCTTCAGAATCTTTGCAAGCGTCATTTTAAACCTAGCAGTATTTTAAAAATATATACAGAATATGAACTTTTGTATCATATATTGACTAAAAAACACAATCATAAAAAATATAATTAAAATAGGAATTATTTTATTTTATTTTATTTATTTTTAAACAAAATATATATACCAAAATTAATAAAAGTCATTGCCAACATAACGACAAAAATTTAAAAGGAGTCGTGGGAGTCCTGTATTAAAACTGTACTGCCCGTGGAAGTATGAAAATTTGGTCACGAACCAGGAATTTTATTTTGAAACTTTTCTTTGAATGATTTTGGTTTCAATATTGTGCAATATTGATTTAGTTTTAATAATAATTTAGCTTCTGGTAAATTAAAATTTTAATTAGGTGGTGAAATTGGTATAAGATTTATGAGTTTCAAATTTTAAAGGTAAATAAGAAAAGGAATAAAGTGCGAATATTTCACACGGGTTTGCTAGTATATAAGAAAATGTTAATTTATTATGGTAGGTAAAACTTTATCGGATACCAATAATGATTTAAGAAATGAAAACATTTAATGGAAAAGGTTTTTAATTGAATATCAACATTCTTGAAATTTGTAAACAGGTTATCTTTTGCACCATACTTGATGAAATATCAATTTTGAGATATACATTTAAAACATTTTTTTTTTTTAATATTTGTTTAATTTGAATTTTAAAGCAAATTTGGCATACAAAATTTCAGAAATTCTAATTTTTTTACTATTGATAGAATTTATTCTTATATCACTTAAGGAAAAATCATATTTAAGACTGTTTATCAATGCATCGAATTTTAAATGGGAAATAATATATAAGAAAATATTAATTTATTATGATAGGTAAAACTCTATCGTATACCAATAATGATTTAAGAAATGAAATGGAAAAGGTTTTTAATTGAATATCAATATTCTCGAAATTTGTTAACAGGTTATCTGTTGCACTATACTTGATGAAACGTCAATTTTGAGATATAAATTTAAAACTTTTTGTTTTAAAATATATGTTTAATTCGAATTTTAAAGCAAATTTGGCATACAAAATTGCAGAAATTCGAAATGGTTTAGTATTGATAGAATTTATTCTCGTATCGCTTAAGGAAAAATAATATTTAATCCCTTTTTTCAACTTCTATTTTATTTTTATCGATTATTTCCTGGTAGAATGTCTAGAAACACATCCAGGTTGTTTGTCAATGTATCGACTTTTATATCGGAAATTTCAGATTAGAAAATTTTAATTTACTGTAACAGGTGAAACTATCGGCTAACAATAATGATTTATTAAATGATAAGATTTAATAGGAACGGTTTTTTAGTCTAATATCAAAATTCTTCAAACTTGTAAACGGGTTATGTGTTGCACCAAACTTGAGAAAACATTGAATTTGAGACATGAATTTAAAATGTTTTGTTTTTAAATACTTGTCTAATTTGAACTTTGAGGTAAATCCTTTTAATATTTTACCCAAGAAAATGTATTCTTGTAAGATATTCGCTATAAAAATCTTTACTTGATCTCACATTACAAAATAACGCAATATTGTAAACAAGAGAGTTGAGTTGAATTATTGAATATTTGAATATTTTATAGAATTCGGTGGGACACTCATACTACTTTCTTTTACTCTGTATTTCTATAAAAATAGATTATAAAAATTTAAATTGAAAGATAAGAAACACAGTTTTTTTCTTTCTTTCTTTCTCCTTTATTTTTTTTAAGCACTTTACATAGAGTTAAATTTTGCTTTATCTTTCATACAATGACGTGTGAGAAGCCATTGAAACATTTAACTCCATTTTCTTTCCCCAATTGCGATCATCTGTCACAATGTGAAATTATAATATTAAAAGTTATAAATAAATGAATTAAATATTAGCTTAATAATAAAAATGAGTAATAACTTTGAAAAAAAAAATCAAATTTATTAAGATTAGTAAATTTTGGAAAAATATTATAAGAACGAGTTTCTTTTGTTTTGCTTGCAGAGAACATTTCTTTCGTTTTGCTTGGTCTGGGTTCCCCACTGAAAACACTGAAAGGAAATAATATGTTCTGAAATCCATTTAAAGTAAAAAAAAAAAAATAATAATAAAATAAAATGCTATTAGAAATACAAAAAAGAAATTTTCTGAAAAGTTTCCCATAAAATGCGTAGTAACAATAACAAGCATAAAAAAAATAAAAATTAAGTTTATTTTAAATTTAAAACCATTCTGTAATTCATTTAATTATCTTAGTGCTGCTGTAATTTCTCATTCATACGTGGAATTCTATGAGGATTTCTTAAATTTTGCTAGTAAACTTTATTGAAAGAATTTGTATGTCCAAAGCTTTAAAATTAATCTTATAACACTTCCATTCTCCCACTAATTTCGTTATTCTACTTTTCATTTATTGCTAAATTTTAATTAATTTATTTAATTTCAATTACAAATTTTCCTTACCCACCTATTACTAATACAAAATAACATGCGCGGCAGTGAAAAGAGCGATTTTGAAACCTCCACCAGCTATACAAATTTATTCACAGTGATATAAAAGAATTACAACATGAAATTGTAAACGCGTTTCTCACTTCCACCCCTCTTTCTCATCACATTACCCGTTTCTTCAAAGTTCTGCACCCACAATTTGATAGCATGTGTTGACGAAACTGGGGCATGACGTGGAAGATTGTAATCAGAAGGAAATACACGCAGCACGGACACGTAGCTGTCGTTGTTTTTGTAAAACGCCTTCACAGTAGAAGCGCGTTGTTCACCGGTCCACGACACCATCTCAACTGAACACCGATATCAGGGTCAATCTCAAAGGTTTTTTGTCCAGATGGCACCACTCTCGTTTTCAGATTCTTAACGTAACTTACTATTTACAGGGTTTCAAAATCGCCCGTTTCACTGCAGCACCTGTTATATATATTATATTAATTTTATCTATATCTTTCGTTTTATATAAGATCTAACTTTCATATGTAATTGTATATTTATTAATCAAAGATTTACTTCCTGGTGTTGAAACATAGAAATGATAAATTATTATTAAGTATAATTATTCATGTGGTATTTATAATTTTATCCTGAGCAATATTTTAAAAGTTGTTGATAACTTATATATCTATATGTATATATATATATATATATATATATATATATATATATATATATATATATAGAGAGAGAGAGAGAGAGAGAGAGAGAGAGAGAGAGAAAGAGAGAGAGAGAGAGAGAGAGAGAGAGAGGGGGGGAGAGAGAGGAGTAACAATTTAAAAAAGTATTTTATGGTATATTTGAAAAAAAAACAAAGCAAATATAGCTACAAAAATACTCTACGCCTTTACATATCTTTATTAACATTTAATCAAACAGAAAATCCAATGACATTTGCACAACAATTTTATTGCTAATTCGGAACATATTTTATCTTGAAGCAAATTTGACTTTTTTTTCTGTACGTCGGCACAGTACATCGTCTAACAATTCATTTGTAATACCTTAAAGTGAAACAAAATATTTTTTTATTTTTTATTTATCAAGACATTTCTAACATTTTGCAAAGAAATCAATCCTTCTTTTTAGTCTGAACAAGTCGATAGTTCTGTTTCAAAGATATTCTTCAAAAAATTGCCAGAGGCAATGCCTGATTTAAGGGTTTCTTGTAAATTCCCAGCAGAAAGAAAATAAGTTGAAGCAACAATCGTTGATGTTTTTTCATTATATATATATATATATATATATATATATATATATATATCATTTCTATACGTCGCCAGTTTTATTATGTTTAATAACAATAAACACACATACATATAAAATGATATGTTAGATATATGCATGATGTATATATATATATATATAGTACTATATGTATACACATAATTTTATGCACTGAGGAAAAAATATACAGACTTCATCTAGTACGAGTGAGTGGTCATTTTTTGAATCCCTAAACTAGAAATATGGATTTCCGAGCTATGCGTATAAGGCACGCCAATAAGCTGAATAGTCGAAATGATCGAGCATTTATAGTCTTTGAATATCTAGATGGTGAAATAATATTCTGAATATTCTGAATACTTTATAATGCGAGAAATTCTCTCTTGATTTTCTAGAATTGGTTCATAAACCTAGATTATGGTTGTTAAAACTCGCCTCTTGTAGTCGCATTTATTGTCAGAGATTTTTTAATAAGTTTGACCTCGATAATATAGACAAACGCTCTATTCTAAACTAGACTATTATAACTAGATTCTAAATTGACAAAAGCTCTATTCTAGCTAGACAAACGCTCTATTCTAATTTTAATATGGGCTTCAAGAACTCAATTCCAAAGGGGACTAAAAATTATAGGGATGACACGGAACTATTTCTACTAGAGCCACTATTTAGAATCTAGATGCCAGTTTTATAATTATTTCTCTGTGTATTGTAGATTCTAAACGCCTAAAATTGAATAGCACATAGTTAATTAATACGTTCAATCACTACTTAATATTACTTGCTGTAAATGTTTTATCAAACGTCAGTCTTGTTAAAGTGATTACTATTATTATTTAAATAAATCTTGCAAAAACTAATTTTTGAGACTGAAAATAATTACGCAGTATAACATGAATACACACTTTCTAAAAGAGGTAAACCTTAATTACATAAGTTTTCCTTTCTGTAAATAGTGAACAAATAAAATTTAAGTAAAAAATCATTTTTTAAAGTTAGAAGCTTTTTATTGTGAAGCCCTAAAAAGCATAAAATAAAATTTATTCTGGCAAAGACATGCTACAAAGAAATGAAAGTTTCAACACTAAATTTTAGAGAAAAATATAGGTACTTTCGTTTTGCAAGAGATGAAAATTTTTTAATGTTCAAAATATTTTAAAAAGCTTTCGAGACCAATATTCTTTCTTAGTTATTAGTTTTTCTATAATCATTCGTTAGGCCAGAAATTTCAAATGTCTCGAAAGCTTTTTAAAATATTTTGAATATTAAAAAATTTTCATCTCTTGCAAAAGGAAAGTACCTATATTTTTCTCTAAAATTTTCTTAGTGTTGAAACTTTCATTTCTTTGTAGCATGTCTTTGCCAGAATAAATTTTATTTTATGCTTTTTAGGGCTTCACAATAAAAAGCTTCTAACTTTAAAAAATGATTTTTTACTTAAATTTTATTTTGTGCTTTTTAGTTACCAAAAAGGAAAAAGCTTCTTAAAAAAACTAATTAAAATTTCTTAGGATATTTTGCAGACAACGGAAGATTTTCTTTTATCAATTGACATTTTTTTTTTCGATTATTTGTCTGCAAAAAAATAATATATCGTCTTTCGAGAACCGAATACGGGACCATCGTCTTATCAACATGGCGCTCTAACCAAAAGTCTAAGAACTGTCAAGAAAAATCATAGAACATTCTAGAAAAATCTAAAAAATACTCATAGAAATGGAATATTGTTCTCGAATGCATTTTAAATATTTGGAATATTTAAAATTTTTCATGTTTTGCAAAAGTGAAATATCTATATTTTTCTTTAAAATTTTCTTGTAGTTGAAACTTTTATGATTTTATTGCATGTCTTTGCAGTATTAAATTTTTATTTTAGGCTATGTAGGGCTCCACAATAATGAAAAACTTTCAGTGTTATTTTTATTTATTTATTTGTTTATTTTTATTTTTACTGAAATTTTAATTTTGTGCGTTTAGTAAATCAAAAAAAAAGCTTCTTTAAAAAACTATCAAAATTCCTTAGGACACCGTGTAGACAATGAAAGATTTTCTTTTATCAATTGGCATCGTTTCTATTAATTATCGGCAAAAAAGTAACACATCGGCTTGCGAGGATCGAACCCACGAGCATCGCGTTATCACCATGACGCGCTAATCAAATGCGCTAACGAGCGACGAAAAAGGCTGTTTTAATTTACATTAAAGTGAAGGCGCCTTCTTTTACAGAATGACACAAAAACACGATGATAAAAATCCAATTTCAATAAAATGCTTCTAAAAAATATATTATATATATATGTGTGTGTAACTTTTTATTTTGTGCCTTTTATCTAAAAAAAACTTCTTCAAAAAAACTCTTCAAACATTCATAGAATACGGCGTTGACAATGGAAAATTTCCTTGTGTCATTTGACATATTTTCCATTAATTATCTGAAAAATTTAACACATCGATACTTCGGGGATGGAACTCAGCACCATCGCATTAGCTACTTGACGCTATAACCAACTGCGCCAACAAGCGACTATAAGGACCGCTGATATTTACTTTAAAGTTGAGGTTCCTTATTTATTCGCGTGACATGAAGACGCGATAGTGAAATCCAATTTCAATAAAAAGCTTCTAAAAAAATGATTTATTTATTTATTTTTATTTAAATTTTTATTTTGTGCTTTTTAGTAACTAGATAAAAAGCTATTTAAAAAACTCTTCAAAAATTATTAGGATATTGTGTACACAACGAAATATTTCCTTTTATCAACTGACACCTTTTCTATTAATTATTTGAGAAATTAACATGATGCTCTAAACAACTGAGCCATTAAGAGATAGAAATACAATGAATTGCTTGCATTTTTTTTTTTTTTTTTTTTTTTTTTGTAAGTGAAAGTGTCTTACTTTTTAGCGTGACAGAAAACGCGATGACAAATTCAACTTCTTGTAATAAAGATCTGTTAAAATGGGTGAAAATATCTTACTCGAAAAATGGAGATTTAACACTTTCAGGTCTAAACTATTTCAACCGCATATCTCCTGCTGGACTAGTCTTTTTTTTTTAATACTTTCTTTTACTAATTAACACCTTTTCTATTAAATATCTCTAAAAATTACCATAATGGCCTTTCGAGGATCGAAGTCATAATCGACCGTTATCAACATGATGCTTTAACCAACGGAGCTAACGAGGAATGCATTGCGTTGCTTATATTTACTTTAAAGGGGAGGCACCTAGTTTTTTGGCGTGTCACAAAGACACGATGAGAAATTCCAATTTCAATAAAAAGCTTCTAAAAAATTATTTATTTATTTACTTTTACTAACATTTTTATTTTGTGCTTTTTGTAACTAGATAAAAAGTCGTTTAAAAAACTCTTGAAAAATTATTAGGTTACTGTGTATACAGCGAAATATTTTCTTTTATCAATTGACACTTTCTATTAATTATTTGCAAAAAATAACATCTCGGCCCAGAAAGGATCGAACACATGACTCTCGCGTTATTAACATGATGTTGTAACCAGCTGATCCATTAACAGATACAATGAGCTGCTTACTTATATATATATATATATATATATATATATATATATATATTATTATTATTATTATTATTATTATTATTATTATTATATATATATATATATAATGGAAGCATCTTGGTTTTTTTAACGTGACAAAAAGCCGATGACAAATCCAATTTCATATAATAGTAATATATGCATATATATATATATATATATATATATATATATATAAAGCTTCTAAAAATATTTTTTTTTATGTATATTTTACTTAAAACATTTTATTTTGTGCTTTTTTATTATCTAAAATGTTTTGTGCTTTCCAATATCTAAAAAAAAATGCTTCTTAAAGAAACTCCTCAAAAAATTCTTAGTGTAAGCAACGAAATATTTTCTCGTATCAATTGACAACATTTCTACAAATTATATTGAAATATTAACACGCTGAACCTTCCAGGTATCGAACTCAAAACCATTGCGTTACTAACGGGACGCGCTTACTTACCAACTGAGCCACAGACCGACAAACGATATAGCTTATATTTACTTTAAAATGTAGGCGCCTTGTTTACTAGCGTGACACGAAGACACGATGACCAAGTCAATTTCAATTAAAAACCTTCTAAAAAAGAATAAAATAAATAACAATATATATATATATATATATATATATATATATATATATATATAACTTAATTTTTTAACGATATGCTTGTGTTTAAACGTATTCTTCTGGATAGTGTATAAAACATTTTATTACCTCAGCTTTATACCTGATGTGTGTTGAATTATCTATGTATAATTTTTTCTCGTTTCGCATTTAAATGTTTTTACATTTTAAAAAATGGATAATTTTATAATAATTGCTGTAAGGTAAAAATGCAATACCCCCTAACAAAAAAGTTAGATATCGACAGTTTTAGTCATTTTTAAAGAAAAGTTAAACAAATTAATACAAATTTGTACACATTTACTCTTTTAATATAAATGAGTTAATTCACCGTGTCAACTACACTGTAAAAAATATGTCCTATTTGCTGCCATAAATTCTCTGTAATTTGAGAAAATACGTTCTGACAACGTAATCTTTTCATAAATTACGCGTATTTTCTGAAAATCCAGTTCATTTCCATTTTCTGAAAATCATTAATACAATAAATACAATAAATAACTCAAATTTTAATGCAATATGCTAACTCATTCTGTTTAGTGAATTCAACTCAAGATCAGAGAACGCATTTCTTCAAAGAAAATGAGTGAAAATTCTCTCAAGTTGAATTGTTTTTATTCTTTCATTTTAAGAGAGTATTTTTTTCCTTTTGCCCGAATAAGAAAATTTTAGTTATACAATTTAAATTTTACAGGAATGAAAAAAATGCATCGAAATAACACAGTCTCAAATGCTTAGACATTACGAATTACTTTTTGATTAGTAATGGAAATATACAAATTTGAAACATGTGATTTTATATTTTCATGATATTTGAGCGTAATATGCGATATCAACAGTTATTTAAGATACTATCCGCAGATAAAAATACAAGTTAAAAATAGTTATAATACGTACAAATATATAAACATTTCATGATAGATCTTAGCACCTCACATTTTAAATCTTTATGTAATTTCGCATTTTGGACGCTGTTGGAAAATAGTACCAGTGAGCGCCCACAAAACTACTTACTAATTTTAACAATAAGAGAAATAAATAAATATATATATATATATATATATATATATATATATATACCGCCTTCATCTAGAAAGAATAAGTAATCATTTTCTAAATCCCTAAACTAGAAATATGGATTTCCGAACAATGGTTATGAGGCAACCCAATAAGCTGAATACACGAAATGGTCGAGAATTTATAGTGTATGAAATTCTAGATGGTAAAACAATATTCTGAATAATCTGAATCTTTTGAGAAATTCTCGCTGGATTTTCTAGAATTGGGTAATAAACTAAGATTATCGTTGCTGAAACTCGCCTCTTGTATTCGCATATATTTGTAGAGATTTTTAAATAACTTTATCCTCGATAATATAGGCAAACGCTCTACAAATTTAATAGGGGTTTCTAGATCTCGCTTTCTAAGGGGACTAGAATTGATAAAGATGATATGGAACTATTTTTTCTAGAGCCACAATTTAGATTATAGATGTCAGTTACAGAATTTTTTCTCAGTGTACCATTATTATATGGCACTCCACACTGAGAAAACAAATATACCGCCTTCATCTAGAATGAATAAGTGGTCATTTTTTAAATCCTTAAACTAGAAATATAGATTTCCGAACTAGGTGCATAAGGCTCGCCATTAAACTGAATAGACGAAATGATCCAGAATTTCTAGTCTACACATTTCTAGATAGTGAAACAATATTCTGAATATTTTGAATCTTTTGTATTACGAGAAATTCTCGCTTGATTTTCTAGAATTGGGTCATAAACCAAGATTATATTTGCTGAAACCCGCCTGAGGAAATCACATTTATTTGCAGTGTTTTTTTTAATAAGTTTGATCTCGATAATATAGGCAAACGCTCTAGAATTCAAATAGGGGTCTTTAGATTTCATTTTCAAAGGGGACTAGTATTTATAAGGATGACATGGAGTTATTTTTTCTAGAGCCCCAATTTAGATTCTAGATGTCAGTTACAGAGATTTTTCTCAGTGCATATATATATATATTAATTTATTTATTAAACATACCTTCAGTTAACAAGTAATGAAATATATATATATATATATGATTAAAACAGGAATAAACTACTACGTCAGAAACGCCAAAGAAAAATTATTGAATAATTTTTCTTTGGCGTTTCTGACGTAGTTGTTTATTCCTGTTTTAATATTCCAACGCCAAGTCTCCTGCTATTATATATTTATGATGTAATAATGTTTTCATTACTTTTTTAATTATATTTCCAAAAGGTTATATTTTCTTTTACAAGGAGATTTGAAATTAAATAAACTTTATTTGCAAGTTAATTATTAGATATTTGCTAATGTCCAGTATACGCATTATAACATTTCGCTCCAAGCAACATATATCTAAACTGATTTACATACATTAACTGAATGTAATGAACTTTCAAATAAAGTCCATTTAATATGCAAAGTGTGAATTGGATTTAGTAGGAAATGATACCGTAATACAATTACGTTTCTAATCCTTTAAACGGTTAAATGGAGTGCGTTATTGAAAATCACCTAAGCCACAAATAACACATACTTGTTTATGAAAGAGAAAGGTATTAGTTGAAATTCGATAATGGAATTTCCCCCCCCCCCCCCCCAAAGGCAGTACCAATAATCTATTGTAGTGTAACTGTTCATATGCAAAATGTAATTTATTGTAATTAAATTTATTTAAAGTATTTCCTTTTTGTACTTTGCACTAGAGGATTTAATGTAGTGAATGTAGTAATATTATCTATTGGAATTTATGCATTTATATAATACGTACTTGTATTCCATAATAAAATGCAGGTTCCGAAATTCTAAAGTAAATTGAAAAAAAAAAAAAAAGTTTAATATGTAATGTGAATTTATTTTTATTTTTACTAATTTAATATTTTGCATAATTACATTAAATACGCATAAATGACGCCATAATAATTGTACAAGCCTACATCTTAAATATTGATTTGGTAATTTTTACTGATCTTGTATTTTTTGATGTTCTGAAACTGAAAAGTAAGCCTTTTTTTTCTCTATCTGGAAGACAAATTTGTATGATATGTCCAGTATTGATATGTATTCCATAGTAAAATGCAGGTTCCTAAATTTTAAAGTAAATTACACAGACAAAAAAAAAAAAAAAAAAAAAAAAAAAAAAGTTTAATTTATAATGCGAATTTAGTTTTATTTTCACTAACTTAATATTTTGCAAAATTACATTAAGTACAGTCGGTAACAAAAGTGTCCGAACACTAGCAAAAATTCCTATGTAAAAGAAATACGCTTCATACGGTTTTGTTATATAAATCCTTATAAAATCGTGTTTTTACACTGACAAAGAACAGGATTCGACAAGGATTTATTTAACATAACCTATGAAGTGTGCTTTTTTTACATAGGAATTTTTGCTAGTGTTCGGACACTTTTGTTACCGACTGTACTCATAAATGAAACCATAATAATTACACAAGTTTATATCTGAAATATAAATTTGATAATTTTTGCTGATCTTGTGTTTATTGATGTGCTGAAATTGAAAAGTAAGCTCTATCTGGAAGACAAAATTGTATGATATATCGTACAGTCGGCAGCAAAATTATTCGAGCGCCAGCAATAATTCCTATGTAAAAAAAGTACTCTTAATACTGTTTTGTTAAATAAATCCTTGTCGAATCATGATCTTAGACTGACTAAGACCATGATTCGACAAGAATTTGTTTAACAAAACAGTATTAAGCATACTTTTTTTATATAGGAATCACTGCTAGCGCTCGAATAATTTTGCTACTGACTGTATATTGATAAAAACCTATACAGATTAGAGAAAAATTGTTTCTACTTTCGGTTTCAGCACACCTAAAAACGTATCTTCATTTTATGTAGTTTCTAGTGTGCTTCCAGGATTAATCATGGAAACGTACTATAAGTTAAACCGATAACCTGGATAAACGAAATGATCGAGAATTTTTAGTCTGTAGTTTTCTAGATGCTGAGACAATATCTTGTATATTCTGCAGATTACGAATTCTTTGAATTGCGAGAAAGTCTTGCTTGATTTTCTAGAGTTGTGCTATTAACGAAGATTATAGTTACTGAAACTCGCCTCTTGAATTCGTATCTATATACAGATATTTTTTAAATGTGTTTAATCAGGATAATATAGGAAAATAATCTAAAATTCTAAAAGAGATTTTTAAAACTTGCTAACAAAGGGAACTAAAATTTATAAGAATGATATGAATTTATTTTTACTCGAGCAACCATTTAGTTTGTAGATGTTACACATTTTTTGACATGTTTTTATTAACTTCTATTCTTGTTTGTTTGTGTGTTTGTTTGTTTGTCCAGTACAAATCTTGCAATCTATTTTTAACTAAATTTCCTACTAGCTAGATATTTGAAACTTTCACAGTAGCTCAGAATCCGGTGACAGCACAATACTTTGAAATCAGATTTTCGAATAGTTTTCTTATAATTAATTGAAATATGAAAATAATAAACTCTTAATAGCAATAAAAATAGTCATCAAAATATTAGCTATAATTTAATTGTCGCCAAAGAAAAATTACGAGTTCATTTTCTTTCGACCTAAAAATAAATACATTTAAATACGTGAGCTTTAAAAAATTGTAAAAAAGTTATATTATGCATCTTGCAAAAATTGACGTCATTATCACTTTGAAGATTTTCTACACATTCGTAAAGTGCTAATGAAGTTCATGATGCAAATATATGATGTTCTGAAAGGATTAATATTTTTTTTTTAAATCAACTTTTTTTTTTTTTTTTTTTTTTATTCAAGTTTTCCGTAACTCTTTAACCAATCACATTAGAATATCCATCTATGAAATGTCGATAATAAGGATTTTCTCGTCAAAAATCGCTAAATTTGGCGCCAAATCCATTACCTGCCTATTGGAGCTTTTTAATGCGTTTTAAAGGGAAAATTAAGCTATTTTAACGCGAAAAAGAGCTGGAAATTAAGAAAATTGGCATTTTATCAACTTACTAAGCCTCTTTGAAATAATTTTTACAGAAATAAATACAAATATTTATAATTTCGTAACAATAAGCATTGATAAAGTGCTAATGTAGTTAGTTCTATAGGTATGATTCAACCGAAAATTTAAAAACATGGTTTATAAAAAGTTTTTTATCTTATAAACATTTTTTAAATTAAGATAAAATAAACACGTTTTATCTTAGACGCTTAAAACAATATAATGAATATGTGCATTCAAATCCCCACTCTACTATTGCTGATGTACAACTATCTAGAGTCGCTACGGGCCCATTCTACTCCTTTCTTCCGATCCTCTATGAGTGCAGTTTCTCCTACCACGCCATCTCTGTTTATATACCATTATAGAATAAATAAATTGTACACTTTTTAATACTTTATTACAATGTATTACATTATAAAACAATAATAAATGACATCAGTTTTAGGATATCACATTTATGAATGAAATGCGTTTTTAAGCTCATTCTTATAATAATTAATAACATTTATAAATATTATTAGAAGAATAGAAATTAGTTGTATAATAAATTTGTTATGTACCATTTTCATTCATTGTAAAATATCTCATTAGTTTTCAAAAGATACTGTTTAAAGAATTTTAATGTTAAATTTATTAAAAAGAAAGTGAAAAAAAAAAAAATATATAAATATATATATATATATAAAATATAGAGAGAAGAAATGGAGTGTATTTTTTTATTTTGAAATACAATATGCTAGAATAAATATTGCGAGATAGATAGAGCCTTCGTATTTCTCTTTCTCTATTACTGTTTTTTCTGATCAAATAACTAAAATAACATTTCATATCCTGCCATTTTAAATAAAATAAAATCCTTTTCATCTTTTAGTAATATTAAAAATTCAGCCGTTTACTTGGATGATAATAGATTCGCATTGAGGTTTAACAAAAGAAGCGAATTAAAAAAAGAAAAAAAAAAAAAAAAGAAAAGAAAAAGAAGAAAAAGAAGAAGAAAAAGTCATTCCAGTTTTCGATAGGGTCGTACGAAATTAAACCTATTGTGCTTATTATACTTCTATGGAAATGAATAAAAGTTAAAAAGAATAAGAGCTGTTTCATTTTATTATTATATTATTATTATTATTATTCCCGTTTTCTAAAGAAGAATCATTACAAGCCCTTATAATTGTAAAATGTACAATTTTTATTATAATTGCACGATTCTTTTAGAAAGAAGTAATTTTTTATAAATCATAAGTAGAATTAGTATTTAAAGGAAAAAATATCCTTTTTGGCAAATGCTAAAAAAAAAGAAACAAGTAAAAAAAAATAATAATTTTGTAGTTAAGAAAATATTATATCTGTAGAATATTAAAATGTTTACGTTAAATAGTACATTAGTAAAATAATTATTTTTTGCTTTATATGGACAACCAAATATGAGAAAAGAATACAAAATATATAGTTATTAACAAATGTTTATTATCTCGTGTAGCAGTCGCACGTTTTTCTCTTACTCTGAAATTCAGTAATCTAAAGTCAGATTGGAGATTAAGAGGTGAGATAATGAGTATTGTTTTATAAACTTATGTTAAAAATAATATTATAGTTTTTAAAAATTAAACAACACGCTTTTATAGAAATGTGACGTAAAAAGGCACAAAATATCTATCTTAGTATTAAAATGCAGGTTAAGAGAAAATCGAGTGAGTGACACACCATAATATTTACATACATTTAAACCTTTAATTAAAATAATTTAGATTTAAACAAAAACCATTTTTAAAAAATCTCCCCTGACTGGGCTCGAACGCTGGACTTTTAGGTTCGTACCGCGGGACTTTACCTCACAGCCACTACGTTCACGTAGGGATAGTCTTTTTTTTACAATATAGATTTTTTGTTTGCTCCCAGTGCGGTTACACACATACAAACATACATACATACATACAGGTGAAGCTAATAAAAGAGTGTTAACAATTGAAACTAGGTTTCAGACAAGTTTTACTTGGCAAATAAATCTACGTGATTGGGGGGGGGGGGGGTACCGCCTTTTTGAATATTGTTCCTACATACAGATTTCAAAGCTGTTATTAAATTTGAAAGTTCATTCGAAAATATTGAGGCAAGTTTCCTTGCATCAATCCTTGAAACCTAACAATCTTGGGCCCACCAGCGGCCGAGCGGTTCTGCGCTCAAAGCGGGTAGACGTGGGGTGCCGGGCTCGATCCCCGGTCACGCTCGTCGACCTAGCCGTTCGGAGTTTTCCGTGGTTTCCTCCGAAACTTGCGTAAATACGGGCTAGGACCCCTTAGAAAGACCTCCACGGAAGGCCCTCCCCCTCAGGCCTAGGACCCCAGTGTTGTCAATCGGCCTTAATCTCTAACACCAACACACACACCTAACAATCTTGATCAAAATTTTCATGTAACATACTTATATTAACTTCAAGATACATGTATCATTTGAATTGACTGAAATAATTTTTTTTTTAAGTTACTCTGAAAAGAAACATAGACGAAGATCAAATGTTAAAAAATTGACTTTAATATTCAGGAAACCTTCAAAAAACGTATAAATATACGAAAAACAACTACTAGATGTTTAGTTAAAAAAATCTGGAGTAACTCCTCTCAACTTTCCGAACATTATTAACAGTTCTGTAGATAAAGTAAAGAAAGAGGAGTTGTTAAACAAACAAAAGAGAGAAAACCATAATAGAGTGTTTGAGTATTTTTCTCCTTATAGTACACGATATTTTATTTAACGCTACTGAACTTTGAGACCATAGATCGTAATTATAAGGAATTTTTCGTTGTGTCCCTGTAAAAAAAACTGTAAGTGCTAAATTCACCAAAATCTATACAGTTCGTGAAACTGTGACCTATAACATGTGTAAAATTTTTTTGCTGAGATTAATAAGGCGTTTAGACGCTATCATACTTTTAAAAATTTCGCCCCATAAGCCATAATGATAAAGAATTTTTCTTTGTGACCCTGTAAAAAAACTGTAAGTGCTAAATTCACCAAAATCTGTACAGTTCGTGTAACCGAGACCTATAACATGTGTAATTTTTTTTTTACTCAGATTAATAAAGCGTCTAGACGCTATCGCACTTTAAAAATTTGGCCCCATAGGCCATAAAACTAAAGAATTTTTCCTGGTGTCTCTGTAAAAAAATTATAAGTGCTAGATTCCCCAAAATCAATAGGGCTCGTACTATGGTGACTTACAATATACGTACCAACTTTCAGCTTATTCGAACAAAGCGTTTAGACGCTAGCGTATTCACTCACAGACATATACACACATACATACACACATAAATAGACACACATACATATATTATCGTAAAAATAGTGAAAACGGACTCAGGGGACCTCGAAACGTATAGAAACATCAAATTCTGAAATTCGGATTTTTGACATGATTACAATATTTTCCTCAGTTCGGAAAGTAAAAATACCTTATTTACCGCATCGGTATGAAGAAATAATTTTAATTCTTGAGTAGTTTTCCTGAACATGACAAAATATTATAGCAAAGAATTTCAGCTAATTAAATTGAATAAAAAATAATATTTTCACTTAAACCCTGTATATCTACTAAACATTATGTGCATACAATATTGTGCACTTAAATATAATCTTATATTTTTAACACATATCCCAAACTGAAATGCACTGCCATCAATTTCCAAGTACTATCCCACTATATTCTGGCTCTTTTGTGTAGTCCTGCAAACGAACGGTGAATGATTTTTTAATACCATATTCTACATGATACATGTTTTTATGCATATGAAAAATGTGCACTACTTAATTTAGTTTAGTGCAGTCTATAGATACTAGTCTGTACCTACCTGCAATTTTGATCCTAGACGAAAAGTATTTGAATTTTCTTGAATGTCCCTGTACACGAACTCAAAGAATATAGAAGAGAGAAAGAAGAACAGCTTCAGCTAAAGCGTAACTATCGCCCTCTAACGATAGCATATTTCAGCTTGCATGGGAAGCCAACATTACAGGATGACCATCTGCGCGATTTCTCCCTCCTTTCCCGATACCTTTGACCTGAATGCGCATGCGTTGAAGACCCGGCTGGCGGACATGTTGTTTTTCTGGTTTTTCTTAGGGTAGGAAGGGAAGGGAGAGTCGTATCGGTATCTGAGGCGGCAATTTTAAAACATGTCATCTATTTTGCTCAGTTTTAGCGTTATAAAGACTTGGATAAGATTTAGAAAAGGTAAGAATGTGATATTTTTAACGTATAACATTCTACATGTTCTATTTATTAAAGTCTTATTTTAATATCAATTAAACATTCATTTTCGTATCTGCCTAAGTTATTAAGCCTAACTTTGGATACTTGTAAACACAGTTGCATGCCTGAAAAAACTGCGTCTGTTACAGAAAACCGCTTAGAAACTATGGATTCATTTTATTAATCTAGTCTTCTGAGATGGAAATAGTTAAAATAACTACTTTTGATTATTATGTTTCTGAACAAAGAAGTAACATAGAGTTTAAAAGATAGGAGCTAATTTTAAGTGAATGCCCTTGCAGACTGGTCATTATGTATTTTAAAATGCTAGTTGCAAGGGTGTTTTCTTGGAACTTCTTACAACGAAAATTAAGAAGAAGGTTCTTAAGAAGGTTTGTAATTTCTTTTTTTCTTTTCTTTTTAAATTCTGAAGTATTTATATGATTATATATATAATCTAGGTTATGCAAATTGCATATTTTTAAAATAATATAATAAGTTTCACCGACTTATTTTAAATATATTAAAATCTCTTTACTGTTATTTATTAAAATATATATATATATGAACTTGTTTAACTTGCATAACAAAACAAAGATTCAATTCATTTTTATTCCACTTCTTTATAAAAAATGTATTCTGCTTTTAAAACAAAAAGCAAGACAATTTTATTTTTCCTGAAAAAAAATATATTTCACAAATAAATACTGATTTATTGGTTTCGCTGAATAAGATTTGAAAAATACCCTAGTTCTTTATTTTTATTATTATTATTGTATTTTACTTATTTTTTAAAATGCATTACAACATCACAATGTGAGCGTTTTTACGCTACTTAATAATAATAAAGTATGAAACAATTGATTTTATTTCAAAAAACTGAGTTCATTATTTAATGATTAAGGTTTAAAATAATAATAATAATACAAAAAGCTTGTAATGAATTAAATTATAAAGCACATTGATGAATTGAAGAATCTAAATAAATAAAATATCTACTAAAGCTTTTTTTTTTTTTTAATTATTATTTATTAACCTTTAATCAAAATTTCAAATATAATATAGTGAGCAATATCAAATATATATTGATTTTTATGGAAGTTTTTTTTTTTAAATATAATATTGCACAAACTATTCTCTTTTCACAATTAGATTTAAATGCATCGATTTTTTTTTTTTTTTTTTTTTTTTTTTTTCCTGTAAAGAAATGATAATAACTTCTTTTAACACAAATCCATACATGTATTTTAAGTTTGAAGACGTTTATTTTGTATTCCTTTTTTTTCTCTTTCTTTCTTTTTCTTTTTGAAAATGATTTTTGATTTTAGTCAATTATATACATCATTTATAATTTTATCAGAATTTTTATAATTTGATTCTTTAAAATTTAGAAAATCCGATATAAAAATAAGATTAAATAAATAAATAACAGATTTTTATATCAGTAAGTATTGTATTTATATGAAGCAAAAAAAAAAAATAAAATAAAAATAAATAAATAAATAAAAATAAATGCATGTGTGGGGAGGAGGGGATATAAATGCATATTTAAATACATATTTAAGTGTTTCAATGATATATTTATATTTCTTTTTCTTTTTTTTTTTTTCCTTTGAAAAATTATTTTAGATTTTCGTTAATTATCAAAAATTTTATTTTTATCATATTTTTTATATTTTAAATGGTTAGAAATTAAGAATCAGATTTAAAAAAAACATCAGCTTTCTATATCAGCAGTTTTTTTATTTCACTGAAACTAAAAATTGTTTTGGCAAAAAATAAAATATATATATAGGCTAGGCTCTCACAATTAAATATTTATTTAATTTTTAATATAAAAAAATATTTTAGTTTTTCATATTATTATATATTTATCACAATATATTAAATTCAATTCGCTAAAGAATCCGATTAAAAAAGAAACAATAAAAAAATAATTTTATATCAATAACTTTCGTGTTGTCCGATCGAAAGTAACTTCGGTGGGAGAGGAAAAAAAAAAATCAAAAGTGCCCTCCTCTCTGCGCCGCTTCCCTGTAAAGTTGTCTTTCACGCAATATCAAAGTATGCAGAAACTGGTTCCGCGATTTTACATTACGTCTACGGAGCCTTTCCTTCTTCACGTAGTAGATGTTCTTTGCACGAACTATTTCAAAATCCGATTTTAACGAAAGGTTTAGTGTAGCATCCCCGTATGATGCAGAGTTGGAACACCGTGTTTGAACATCCTGCCGACATTTGTTCTTAAGATATCCCAATGACAGATACATACAGATACACTCACACAGACCAACGGCTAAAAACATGTTTTCGGATTAAATAGACCTTAAAACATGTAACCACAACAAAAAATTAATTTCAAATATTTGACCCGCAACAATTACTTTCTCTACCATGCATATGGGCAAAAGAAAGTCAAAAAGAAAACGAAAAATGTCAATAATTATTTATTTAAATAGATAGGTATGTCCAGTAATCAATATATTATTTGTTTTTACTTTTGAAATGTTTATAATGCAAACTTAAATATATTTTTTAGGGATGATGAAAATAAGTTCAGATTTTTTTTTAATGAATATACATTTTACAGATAATAAGTTTTATATGTAGATTAAAAAAAAAAAAAAAATGCAGAGGTTTTCTTCAGACTTACACTGAGAAAAAATTCTGTAACTGACATCTAGAATCTAAATTGTAGCTCTAAAAAAATAATTCCATGTCATCCTTATATATTCTAGTCCCCTTGGAAAGCAAGTTCTAGAAGCCCCTATTAGAATCCCAGGGAGATTGTTTATATTACCGAGGGCAAAGTTATTTAAAAATCTCTGAAAACAAATGAGACTACAAGAGGCGGGTTTCTGCAACTATAATCTTGTTTATTACCAAATTCTAGAAAATCAAGTGATAATTTCTCGCAATATAAATGATTCAGAAAATTTAGAGTATTCAGAATATTGTTTCACCAACTAGAAATGTGTAAACTAGAAATTCTCGATCATTTCGTCTATTCAGTTTATGGGCGTGCCTTATGCGCATAGCTCGGAAATCTATATTTCTAGTTAAGGGATTTATAAAATGGTCACTTATTCATTCTAGAGAAAGGCGATATATTTTTTTCCTCAGTATTGATTCCGTAAGTTTTATTGTTTATCAGAATATTTCACTTGCACTATTTTTTACACTACACATCTTACAAAAAATAAACGCTATATTTAAACGGAAATATTTTTTTTATTTTGTAGTACACGATTTTTTAGCACATTCTTGAAAAACACATTATTCTCTTAAATATCGGTTTCCTAATTTATATTAATTACATTTATAAACATGATCACAAAAGTAATGAATGCCAAGTTTATACTATTTTTTTTTTTTTACAGTTAAATTATACTACTCTGCATGGAAATTACCCCAAGAACATTTTTGCAAATTCTTATGTAAAATGACCTTTTAAACCCGAAAATGACGTCCATTATGCCCTATCACCCACCGTTTTTTTAGGGACGGCCCCCTATTTTTATCACTTTTTGTAATTTTACGGCTATAAATTTGATTTTTAGGTGGGGAAGGATTATTTTAATTGTCAAATACCTTCTAAAGGGTTACTGAGTTGGAAAATTTGAAATTATGAACATTTGCGGCAAGGGGAAAATTTAGTGGGAGAATTTGCCTCTGAAAATATGTATTGCATTTCTTATATTTTTTTTTTATCAATATATATATATATATATATATATATATATATATATATATATGTATGTATATTGTTTTTAAGTATTAAATTAATTCATTTTCATTCTTCAAATCAAATTCATGGCCATAAAACTACAAAATACTGATAAAAATTGGGGAAAGTGGTGGCGTCCCGAGACAACGGTGGGTGACTGGGAAAAATGAGCGTCATATTCGGATTCAGGAGGTCATTTTACATATGAATCAGTAATAATGGTATCAGGACTCGATTTTTTTTTCTTTTCTTTTCTTTTTTTTTTTTTCTTTTCTGCGCAGTGAGTGTTATCTTTTAAATATCTCAGTTAGCAAATTTCAAATAGTGTAATTATTATAAGTTTTTTTTTTTTTTTTTTTTTTTTTATTTATGTATCTTTATATAATAATAGAAGATGTGTGTGCGTGTTTGCGTACAGCTACGTAACTTTGTATGGCGGTCCGTTTTGTGCTCTTTTGATACATTTCGAAGCCCGATTTCCGAATTTCTGTTTAGTTATTTAAAATTACTTTGAAATAAATAAATTTCTCAAATGATCGACTGTGGAAAGAAAAGTTAACGTTTAAAATCCTTCCGTGACCTATTTGCTCAGTTGGTTAGAGCGTCATGCTAATAAGGCGAATGTCATGGGTTCAGTCTTTCAAGGGTCAATGTGTTATTTTTTTACTGATAATTAAAGAAAAGGTATTAATTCATAATAGAAAATTATTCAGTATCTTCTAGGTATCCTAAACACTATGGATGACGAGAAAGTGAAAAAAAAAAAAAAAAGTTAAACTTAGAGGTGTGTTTGTCGCGTGTTATGCTAATGGCTTATCGCAAAACTACATAATTTGTTTGGAGGTTTGTTTTGAAATTTCCTGACTCATCTCAAATCTCGATTTTCGAGTTTTATATTACTTTTTTTTTTTTTTTCTTTTTCTTTTTTAAAATTAATTAATTTTTTTTGTAGCTGGGATGATTATCTTGTGATACCATCTATTGTTGTAAAGTAAATGTGATATATTTTTTTTAAATGTCTGCTCGAAAAGCGTATTTTTTTTTAACAACTTCTGTGCCAGTTAACGTCCAGTTAGATCCTAAATTGAAATGCCCAGTTGTAACGTAAAAAGAAACAGTGGGAACTCGGAACCCTTATAATGTCGACGGAGAAAACGATGAAAATGCAGCGAAGACCCGAAGTTTGGTTTTAAGCGATTTCAATTGAATTGTTTAAATTTTTATTTATAAAGTGATTTAAAATATAGTAAATAACGTTTTATGATTTTTTTTTTTTAAATATAACGTCTAGAACTTCAAGAAGCCTAACTTGTGCACAATAAACTCTATGTTTTAGGAACCGTTGACTTGATGCTTCACATATACTGTAAATTAAACTGACTTCAACTTAAAAAAAGATAAAATAAAATAAAACAAGACCTTCCGGCTTTTTCGGAAGAGTAGGTTGATTTCTTTTTCCTTATCAAGTAGCCGTCATTTTGTTTCAAAATGGCGGCTACAAATTATTAATGCACTTGGTAAAAATATTGATGTAGGCTATGCACATATGGAGTTTTAAGCAAATCGATTCATAAATACACTTTTATGTGAATTTAAAATTTTCAAGTGGCCGGTGCTAGGAAAAAAAATGGTGGGTTAAGTTGACAAATATATGAAATGCGTTTGTGAGATAAGTCTACTGTACACACATAGTTCGAATTAATTCAAAATCTCAAAAGTCATTGTGTTGAAAAATTAAGTGGCTCCCACTTCGATAAAAATGGCAGAGAAAGTTGCTCATCTAAGATATCGTTGCAAATTTGAAATTTTTTTTTTTTTTTTTTTTTTTTTTGTAGAAATTCTTTCAAAGAGGCTTAGTAAGTTGATAAAATGTTAGTTTCCTGCCTTTCTAGTTTGTTTTAGCATTAAAATAGTCTAATTTTACCTTAAAAACGGATTAAAAAGATCCAGTAACGCATGTAATGGATTTGGCGCCAAATTTGGCGACTTTTCCCCTATGGCGACTTTTTTGGAGACTTTTGGCGAGAAAATACTTATTATCGATATACCAAAGATGGACGCAATAACGTGATTGGTTCACGAGTTACGTGAATTTTCTAATTTTTTGTTGTTTGAATGATAAATCCATTTTTCTACTTTGATTTGAATTGATTAAGTATTTCTAAAGTTCCAGCAAACACATCGAAGATATTTGAAGCATAGGTTACTGTCCAACTGTGGTTTAAATCAGTGCCGTGTTTCAAAAGTTATTATTATGGCAAATTTTCAAGTGGCAGTCTAAGTGGTTGCGACTTGTAAAACAAAATAGCAAAACAACTTGCCCATCGAAATCATCCAGTACATTTGTACGATAAGTTCATTGTCCAGTTCTAGTTTAAATTAAATCAGAATTTCAAAAATTATAATCATAAGAAATATTCAGGTGGCACCACTTGTAAAAAAAAGTGGAGTGAGATGCCTAGCGAACTTATCTGAGATATTTGAATGATAAATCAACTACCCAAACTTGAAGCCAATTGATTCTGTCTTACTAAAGTTACCATAATGACAAATTTTCAAGTGGCCGCCACTTGAAAATAAAATTGCGGATCAAGTCATCAAGAGCACTTATCCTAGATATTTGAACCAAAAGTTCACTAACCAGCTTTTATTTGAATCAGTTTAGTATTTTAAAAGTTATCGTGATGGCATATTTTCAAGTGGCAGTGTGATCTCAAGTGACTGGAACTTAGACACAAGATGTCGGGACAAGTTGCCTAGTGAAAACATTCAAGATAATTATATGATAATATCACTGTCAAAATTTGGTTCGATTTGAAGTATTATTTCAAAAGTTATCGTGATTTTAAATTTTCAAGTATGAGCCTGATTTCAAGTGACCGCGCTTAACTTAAGATATCTGCCACTTTATTAAAAGTGGCGGATATAGTTTATTAATAAACTTCATTGAGATCCTTATGTGCTCTGTATTTACATCACAATCCAAACAATTTCGGAATACGCTTTTTACAATTTGAATTTGAAATTTTCAAGTGGTCTCCACTTGAAAACAAAATGGCGGAGCAACTTGATTAACAAACTCATCCAAGATATTTATAAGATAAGTTAACACACTATTCAAATTTGGTTCGATTTGGAGTATTCTTTCGGAAGTTATAGGGATTTAAAATTTTCAAGTGGTAGCCTGATTTCAAGTGGTCCCGCTTAACTTAAGATATCTGCCACTTTATTAAAAATGGCGGATATAGTTTATTAATAAACTTCATTGAGATCCTTATGTAGTCTGTATTTACATCAAAATTCAAACAATTTCGGAATACGCTTTTTACAATTTAAATTTGATATTTTCAAGTTGTCTCCACTTGAAAACAAAATGGCGGAGCAACTTGGTTAACAAACTCATCTAAGATATTTATAACATAAGTTAAGACACTGTTCAAATTTGGTTCCATTTGGAGTATTATTTCAGAAGTTATCATGGTTTTAAATTTTCAAGTGGTGGCCTAATTTCAAGTGGTCCCGCTTAACTTAAGATATCCGCCACTTTATTAAAAATGGCAGATAAAGTTCATTAATAAAGTTATTTGAGACACTTGTGTAATCTATGTATACATCAAAATTTAAAAAAATTCGGAATACTCTTTTTACAATTTGAATTTGAAATTTTCAAGTGGTCTCCACTTGAAAACAAAATGGCGGAGCAACTTGGTTAACAAACTCATCTAAGATATTTATAAGATAAGTTAAGACACTGTTCAAATTTGGTTCGATTTGGAGTATTATTTCGGAAGTTATAGGGATTTTAAATTTTCAAGTGGTAGCCTGATTTCAAGTGGTCCCGTTTAACTTAAAATATCTGCCACTTTATTGAAAATGGCGGATAAACTTCATTAATAAACATCATTGAGACCCTCATGTGACCTGTATTTACAACAAAATTCAAGCAAATCTTGCTTTAAATATGCTTTTTACAATGTCGGTTTGAAATTTTCAAGTGGCTGCCACTTGAAAACAAAAAGTCGGAGCAACTTGGTTAACGAACTCATCCAAGATATTTATAAGTCTAGTTCACTGTCCAAATTTGGTTTGATTTCGAGTATTATTTCGGGAGTTATCGTGATGACAAAATTTTCATTATAGATAGATAGATAGATAGATAGATAGATAGATATATATATAGATAAACGAAGTGATTGCAATAGGTCGATTTCTAAAGAAATCAACCTAAAAATAAACATAGTTTGCATAATTCCTATTTTGCTTTTATTAGTATTGTAAACCGTTATCAAAGCAAAATTCAAACAATGATTAATGACTCTAAATATAACAGGATAGCTGATACTAAAGACAATTAAGAACAAAAACCATAATTTTAAAGATAATTTAATAGAAAGCATGGATTTACTTTGCTGCATTTACCATTACGATCGAAAACGTAAGTAATGCTTAAAAGGAGAGATTTTATTTAAGATTTTCCCGTCAATCATACACAGTGAGTACTATGAAGTTACAACTAACGACAGTTTTATGACTTTTATTTTAAATATGCGAAGCTGTAAGAAAATCGAGTTCGTGTTAATTCACATGGTGTAGTAAAACTAATGATCCCAACTGTAAGGGGTGATAAAACTTGACCAGACAAACAACTTACATCATACAATATGGGGTCGGAAGTGCTAGCCACAAGAGAACGATTTATCTGGAATTTATCAAACGTTGTTATTTTTCATTTAGTATAGTCAGTCATTCATGAACTATTTGTCGCCAGATATGCATGAATATTCAAATGCGCCATCTAGACCCACCCATCGACTTATCAATGAAACTTGTCGACCGATGTCTACATGAATCACAGCATCGCCGATGTAAAGTCTGTTTTTTCTAGTTATTAATTTTACAATAATAAAGATTGTTTATCCTCTATTATAGTCGTAATTGCATTCTCAATTTTCACAAAGCACACTCCATCTTGCAGTTCATCTTTTGCTTTTAGACTCCTCCTTGTATAGCGAGCATTGTTTCTTTTGCCAAGTTCAACCACCCCTTTCCTAACAGCACAAAATGTTCCATAAACGTAACAATCATATAACATTGAAACATAATAAACTTTTCAGAAACATTTAAAAACGTTCAGATTGCTTTCCGATTAGTTTCAAAAACGTTGAAACGTCCACAATCGTAGCAAAAAATCAGAAACGTAACAGAAACGTTACAATCACTTAACAGATAGAAAATCAAAAAGGGCGAATGTTTCAGAAAGGTATGAGAGAGCATACTTTAATGTGTTACGTTTTTGAAAGATTGTAAGCTTTTTGCAACATAACTGAAACATTCTGTGCTGTATGGGTTATAGTTTTGACCATTACTTCTCTTACATCCTGTATGAGACTCTATAGGCCTGCATAGGTTGTATTTTGAAATGATGCTGTGACTAATTATTCCCTCTAGATGAAGTAAGTATATATTTTTCTCGTGAAAATTATACGTAACTCAGTACGACTTGATTGGGTGAGTGAGCGAATGAGTGAGTTTCATTTCGCAAAGGTGCTACGATAATTTCAAATGGTACACACCTAAGGATAATCCGGAGATATCTCATCACAATTATGATCGTCTCTGATGAGAAACATCTTGAATGGAAACATAATAGTGGGCATTTCAGTAAGATGATGTGTATACAATTTTCTTTCTTTCTTTTTCTTTTTTTCTTTTTCCTTTTTTTTTTTTTTTTGTTAAATATTTAGTATAATCATGTAAATTTGTTATTATACATAATCTTGCTAAAATAGTCACAAATTCAATATTTATACCTATTAAAAATTCATATGAAACTTGAAAAATAAAATATTGTTTTAGATACTTGACTAACAATACTAATCTCCGAAATCCACTAAATCTACGAAATAAAAGGGCATCTGTAATCACATTTAACAAAAAAGTCCAAAATTATAATAGTCAACAAACTTTTTTTTTTTTTATTTATTTTATTTATTTATTTATTTATTTATTTATTTATATATTTTTTGCTTCATTAAGAACACATCTTAAATTTAACCTTTTATCTACTGCATTATGAAACAGGCAAAAATTGTACTTGAAACTTATTTTTTTAGTTACTTAACACTATTATTTAAAGATATATGCAAGAATTATGTATGTCACCTTATTAATGAGGATTTTGAAGAATCAATATTAAAGTTAATCCTTTATCTGCTACATTATGATAGAGGCAAAAATTGTATTTGAAACATATTTTTTAGTATTTAAGAGTATTACTTAAAAATATATGCAAGGATTGTGCATATCACATTATGAATGAGGATTTTGAAGAATAAATCTTAAAGTTAACCCTTTATCTACCGCATTATGAAGCAGAAAAAATTGTATTTGAAGCATAGTTCAGAAGTTAATTAAGAGTATTATTTAAAGATATATGCAAGAATTATGCATATCACCTTATTAATGAGGATTTTGAATCTTAAAGTTAGTCTTTTATCTACTACTCTATGAAACAGGCAAAGACTGTATTTGAAACATACTTTTTTAGTCACTTAAGAGTATTATTTAAATACAAAAATTATGCATGTCACCTTATTAATGAGGATTTTGTGAGGTGGAACTTTAGTGTACCACCGCTATATAGAGGTCGAAAAAGCTATTATGACATTAACAAAGTGCTAAAAAAGTTCCTTATGTTTTTTATGAGATTGGTGGGAGATTGTTGTGGTATTATAGAAATTAATGAGTGAACACATGCAAAGGTCCTAAAAAGACCCAAGCAAAAACAGCGAGAGCACTCTATGAAGTTCTTTCTTGGACAAAAGTGTTTGCATGGATTGTCTGGCGCTTCGTACAGTCGGCAGCAAATTTATTGAAGATCTAGCAAAAATTCTTATTTAAAAGATAGGCACCTAATACTGCTTTTTGTTAAGCACATATTTGTCGAGTCATGATGTTAGTCTATTTGCTGTTTATAGGAAAGTAATTTAATGGTAAAAATTAGCAATCAAACTAATATATATATATATATATATATATGAAAAATATAGATGTGTGATTCAATAATTTTGTTGCCGACAGTAGTGAGATAAAACTGGGGTATAAACAGTTTATTCCTGCAAATATGTTTGACATGTCTTCTATACATTTAACTTTGTAAGCTTTTTAATTTAACAATATTAAAGTACCGTTGATAGATAAAGGGTTAAAAATATTTATTGATTAACTTAGGGAAAAAATAAAAAAGTTATATTTATCTTTTACTTCGTACATTTCCATTTTAATTTTGATTAAAAAAATATATAATAATAATAATAATAATAATAATAATAACAATAATTATTTTCTTGAAACGCACTTTATATATTTTTTTCTCTTTTTTAGTGATGTAATTCATAACTTTTACCTGCATATATCTTATTCTCTTTAATTTTTAATCTCTATTGAAATTCATTTAATCTTTTCTTTTTAATTCAATTTGTTGCCCAAAACAAAAGTTTTAAAATAATTTTTTATTCAAAATAATTAATTACATTTTCCTTCAACATAGACTTCTGCATGTCGTTAGTTTTTGCGCTTCAAAAACTTCATTTCGATAAGGAATTAAAAATCAGCTTACACTTCAAAAACTATTTAATGCTCCGCTGGAGATTGCCATAAAGTTTTAAATTATGCAAACTATTTTTTTTTTTTCTATGTACGTTTTTTATTTCTTAAAAATAGTTAATTTTAATAAGAAAAGTTTAATTCAAAAATGAAAAAGAATCGCATTAAATTTTGCTTTTAAAGTATAAGTAGTAGTTTATTTTTTAAATATTCATTTAAATATAGATATTATAACTTTGCCTAAAAGCTAATTCGTCTATATAAAAGGAAAATATGAGAATAACAAAGAACTTTTAGTAAAAAAAAAAAAAAAAAATGGCGAGGATTAATTTTAGGACAATTTTTACATTTTATTTCAAATAAGTGTACCGGTGATATGTAAACCTGTTGCTTCTTAATTTTATAAAGTTCTTTGCAAGCTATGATATGCCAGTATTTTATAGGTTTTCGAATATGGTCTTGAGACTTAGTAAACCAATATATTTTGCATAGGTAAAAATATGTTTTTGTGATTTTTCTAATGCACGCCACATTAAAAGTTTACAAGATTTACAAATGAACCATTTTATATTTTTAATCTAAAATTGCTGTCTTGATGAAATGCTTCTAAATATTTTGGGTTTAAAGAACGGAATTTGTCGTCATTTTTTTTTTTTTTTTTTTTTTTTTTTTGTGAAGACTGAAATATGAAAGTAACTAGGGTATCGTAAAAAATATTGTTTGCTACTATTTTCTATAATTAAGGGGGGTAGGGGGGTTCTACAGATATAGAAAATACTAACCTAGACACATTTTTTTTTTTAATGAATTTGTGTAAAAAAGCAGCAGTTTTTTACTTTCTCTTCCACATATATATGGTATAGAAAGTGTTGTTCTTGTGTTAAATTTTCGAACTTGAGCTTTTGTTATATATTCACGTTTTGAGGTCACCTGAATTCGAAAATGATGTTTTTAGCGGTATGTCTGTCTGTGTACCTGTGTGCCTATCTGTGTATCTGTAATTCTTTTATCAGTAAAGTATATTTCAAGAACAAATACTACAAGAAAATACAAACTTATAATTCTGCATGTATATCATATATTGCTGTTACACTAAACTTTCCGTTGTGATCAAGGGGCCGTGGTAGCCCAGTCGGTAGAGCGCCGGCCTCGTAATTGGAAGAGTGCGGGTTCAGTATTCGAGCCGGCCAAAGATCGTCGTGTACACTAATGGTGGCTGGTGCACGTAAAATCTGTCGTGGCCGCAATATCCTCCATGTTCCCATCAAAAATTATACCTCTGCGGGTCACTGAAGCGGGAGAGACATCCCTTCCGTGGAGGAGCAAAATTGCGATGGCATGTCTCCGGACCACCTCTAGGGGTGAGTCCTAGACCGTCGCCAATTGCTCATCTGCACTGAACTAGTGCGACGTAAAAAACCCAACGAACCATTGTAATCAAGCAAAGGGTTAGTATATACGGCCTTCCAACAGAATTCCAATACATTACGCCTATAATGGAAATTTCTGGTAAGTACAGTGATACATTTATTGGCTGCCCTAAACAAAATGGAATGAACCTATTTTTAGATGCATAAAAGCAGGTTTCCTGTAGATTGTAGTATGAAAATCATTCATCATTTGTTTACAGGATCACCCCAAAGTATTTGGATAAATTGTGGTTATACTTGGAAATGGCTGGAATTTTAATTCGTATTGTTTTAGATGTTTTCATATATGAATAAATTTAAGTAAAAAATGTGACGCACACGTGGTTTATTGACAGGAGGTTTAACCTTTAGACATGGGCTCTTTTGAATCACCACAGTGCCATCGGAGCCCCTCTCTAAAGGTTAAAATCGCTCAAAACCACTGCATAGTGGTGAGCGGCCACCTTCTGTCTTAGAGTCTTAGAATACATAGGGCTAGACCTGTCTCTTGCGGCTCTTGTATTTTTTATTAATTATTTTTATTTATTTATTTATTTATTCATTCATTTATTTATTTAAATTTTTTTTCAATTTTTCTAATTTTTTTTTAATTTTTAAATAATTAATTAATTTTTAATTTAATTTAATTTAATTTAATTTAATTTTTTAGTTTTTAAATAAACGTTTCGGAGGAGGGGACTACCATAGCTAGAATCGCTCGACACTACTTTTAGAGTGGTGAGCGGCCCCTCCTCCCTGTTAATTCCTGTTAATACAAAGGGCTACTCTAGATTAGCGTTTTTTTCTTTTGAATGTAATTATGAAAGCTACATTTTAATATGTAGATGCGTTGCTACATTTTAATATGTAGACGAGTATAGCTCAGGAATTAGAATAAATTTCCCATACCCACACTGTAATTAAAGAATAATTTCTTTCCATGTGTGACGAAAATTAACGAAGATTTTTTTTTTATCTATCTAACATCACATACAAACTTAACGCACATTTAATTTATTGAATAAAATCTAGAAAAAAATATATGATACATTTTATAAACGTAGGCTAAACTAGGAACAGGAAATCATTTATATATATATATATATATAAATATATATATATATATATGTATTTGTAAAAATATTATCTTCATGTTGATTTGAATTGAATTTCCCTCTCTTACATTGCTTTTTAAAATTTTAGCATTTCAATTATTTATTAATCCAGCTTACTCTACTTCGTTATGTGATATTTTACATCTACTGCAATATTTGAAAAGGTTTTTAATATATGTATATATATGTATATATATATATATATATATATATATATATATATATATATATATATATATATATAGAAGGTTTTCGTCGCCTTTTATATATTTCTCCTTTATTTATTTATTTATTCATTATTATTATTATTATTATTATTATTATTATTATTATTATTTCCTATATTTATACTCATATATCCAAAACGTATTTAGTGTAGAAATTCATACATGCATAAAAACTCAAAATTGCAGAAAATTACTATTAAAATTTAGGTTCACCATTACTTACAAATAAAATAATAAAACGATTTATGATAAATAATTTTGACCAATATGTTTTATAACTTTTCATTAAAACATAACCATTCTAATCAGTTATATTTCCAGAATAAGAGATTGTTATCATCGCTTTTCACTTCTGATTTTATACGTCACTGAACCCAGGAATTCAGATTAAAATTATTTGTAAATCTGCTTGTGTGGTTGTAAATAAAATTCGTCTAATAACTGAAGTGAAAACGTCCAGTTAATTTCTGACTTAGTTTGAAAACATGCAATACTTTGTATTTAATTTAAAAACTTTTTATTTTAAAATGCTGAGCTATGTCGCTTTACGAAAATTTGAAAAATGGTATAAGTCAACTTTAAGTTTTATAAACACTTTGAAGTGAAAACTTCTTTAGGAGCGTCGAGTACTTTTTGGGTGAACAAAAATCATGGAACTGGCGTCATCGCCACTGAACGCTTTGAAGTGAAAACTTCTTTAGGCCTGTTGAGCACTTTTTGGGTGAGCAAAAATCATGGAATTCGCGTCATCGTCACCGAACTCTTTCCATGAGCTATATGTATACTGTGTATTTATGTACAAAGATATACCTCCGTGCTTTATTAGTATACATTATATATATACAAAGAGTATGTCTCTCTACATATATATCCATATATGCAGCGCACGGCGCAGCATGCCTCATATATATATATGTATAAAATGTATACTAATACGAGTAGTATACTGGCTCCTGGCATCTGTCTTTTTCTAGTTCTATACTCTATGTATGTATATACTTTTTCCACAGTACATGCATAGTTCACAAAGTACAAGCAGGTGTTTTTATACAAACTGTTATATACTTCTTTTAGCTTTCAATATAAATTTTCAAAAAAAAAAAAAAAAAAAAAATGTTTTAGTCATATTACAATATTAACACTTCTTTACAAACCAAAAATACTTCAAAAAATTAATCTAACAGTTCGATGATGCAATTCACAAGTTACTTAGTTTTCACTTTTATCGACAGTCCCTAATGACTGCCCTGTTGATTTATTTTTTTTTTTTTTTTTTTTTTTTTTTTTTGTTTCCTTGTGTTAACAAGTCGGTAAAATTCAGAATATTTTAGATTTTAGTATTTTCTCCAATATTTGTAACTTTTTTTGTGAAAAATATTCACGTTTATTCCTGATATATTTATACAATTTTCACAAAGTGAAAACGATAGTTCTTATTTTTTGTTAATTTCTTTCTGTATGTTACAGAGTATTTCAGAAATCTTTAATGAAGAAAATTATTTATATAATTCGAACCTTGAAAAATTCCTATTATACAACACTAGTAGTTGTGCATGTTCTCGGCACAGAGAAAGTAAGCATAAATTGTGTATTACAGAAGGGTGAAATTGTATTTAAATTAGTACAGACAAACGAGTGTAAATTGAATACGATATATATACATATAAATATGAATCAAAACTGATAAATTGCATCTTTTAAATTTGAATGTTCTTTAAAAAATAACTTTAAAAGATGAGTTTATCAGAAGGTAAAAAGATATTCGAAAATGAATTTGGTTTATGTAAATATAAACTCAATTTAATTTATAAATACAAATAATTCGAAATGTTTGATAACAAAAATTTTGTATAGGATTGTTATTAATTAATTATTTATTTTTAATTAAACTTTCAGTTTATTATAACCAACTCAACAACATTTTAAATTAAAATCAGAATATACACTCCAGTTCAAATGTCTATTAAGATATAAAAACGATGAGATTTATCTTTTAATTTAAAAATATATTCCTTGATGAAATGTTCTCAAACACTGGTTCTGTAAAGAACACGTTAGTCCTCGTAATTTTCAGTGAAGATCAGGTTACGTCAGTAATAAAGGGGCTTCCAACAAATCGAGCAAAAACAATCATGTTTGTGATCACCCTGTATCATTAAGTGAACGTGATTATCTGTTACTATAGAAAATGTTAATATAGACCCTATAATACATTTCGATGCATTTTTCTAACGATAACATGCTCCATAGGAAGATATCTGCCTTTATTTAACAGCTTGAAAAAAATCAGCATGTTTTTCACTCAAAGTACTCAGAGTTTTTCACGAAAATTATGCCACTTTTATAGAAATAGAAAACACACTTGAAACAAAATATTGCAATATGAAATAATATAAGATAAAGTTTGATATAAGATAAACTTGCCTATTGTTATGTTATCTGCTGCAATGTACATTATTCTAATTTATGCCAGCAGTTTCCGATCACGTATCCTTTATACTACTTCTATAACGAATAATTTTGTATGCATTAGCACGTATTTGTCTTTCCGTATATTCAGTTATATTGATTATTGATAAGATACATTTGCGGTATCGTGGGTTTAATATTTTATGTCGATATCTTGAAGCTGTTGATTGTGACATAAAATACAGAAAACCATTTTTAGAAGAAATGAATTTTTGAAGTTAATGGTTTTATTTAGGTATTTTTAAATGACATGAAAATATAGTCAGAAGTTTTAGTTTTTATTTGGAATTGACTGATTGTACAATTAATTTTCTTCTTGACTTCACGTTTAATAACTTTTCTTTAATTGTTTGTTGATTGCAAAGAAAATCTCGTGTCAAACAAATTTTGGTAGCAAAAGTTTGGGCCAATATTTTAATCCTGTTATTATTATTATTATTATTATTATTCGTTGTTATATTTTGACACGTAAAGAATCATTTATATTATACATATATATAAATTATGAATACAACAATTTAGGAAAATACATTACACTGAGGGAAAAATATATGCTGCCTTTCTCTTGAAGGAATAACTAGTCATTTTCTGAATCCCTAAACTATACATATAGATTTCCGAACTATACGTATAATGTAAAGAAATAAACTTAATAGACGTTATGATAGAAAATTTCTTGTCCTGTTTGAACGTTTCTTAGAAATCAAATAATATATTTTATATGTATATATTCTGTTATTTAAAGTAAATTAGTTATACGTTTCTATAAACATCCCAACAAACACGGAGGTAATGGCCCACTTGTGGCTATGTTACCTTTGGCCATAAGCAACTTGTAGCGGCCCACTATCGGTGGCCGTAACGGCAACGTAAAAAAAGTGTCACGCCGGCCTCAATATGGCCAAATTAAGTTTGGCCGTAAGTACAGTAAGCTGCCCGCCATCATGCCACTAATGGCCAACATAAATGAAAATTAGCCAAAACATGCCCATTATCATGACATTAATGCTTAACATAAATGAAAGCTAGCCAGAACTTGCCCACCATCATGTCATTAATGGTCACGATAACTGAAAATTAGCCGAAAGATGCCCACCAACAAGCCACTAATGGTTGACAAATTGAAAAATTGGCCAAAAGTTGCCCACCATCATGCCATTAACAATTAATATTAAAGAAAATTAATTGAAAGATAGCCACCAACCAGCCACTAGTGGTTGATAAATATGAAAATTGGCCGTAAGTTATCTGTTATCAAGCCACTAATGGTTGACAAATATGAAAATTGGCCGCAAGTTACCCATTATCAAGCCACTAATGGTTGATAAACATGAAAATTGGCCGAAAGTTACCCATTATCAAGCCACTAATGGTTGACAATTATGAAAATTGGCCGAAAGTTACCCGTTATCAAGCCACTAATGGTTGACAATTATGAAAATTGGCCACAAGTTACCCGTTACCAGGCCTCTACTGGCTCCCAAACATGAAAATTGACCGCAAGTTGCCCGTTATCAAGCCACTAATGGTTGACAAATATGAAAATTGGCCGCAAGTTACCCGTTATCAAGCCACTAATGGTTGACAATTATGAAAATTGGCCACAAGTTACCCGTTACCAGGCCTCTACTGGCTGGCAAACATGAAAATTGACCGTAAGTTGCCCGTTATCAAGCCATTAATGGTTGACAAATATGAAATTGGCCGCAAGTTACCCATTATCAAGCCACTAATGGTTGATAAACATGAAAATTGGCCGAAAGTTACCCATTATCAAGCCACTAATGGTTGACAATTATGAAAATTGGCCGAAAGTTACCCGTTATCAAGCCACTAATGGTTGACAATTATGAAAATTGGCCACAAGTTACCCGTTACCAGGCCTCTACTGGCTCCCAAACATGAAAATTGACCGCAAGTTGCCCGTTATCAAGCCACTAATGGTTGACAAATATGAAAATTGGCCGCAAGTTACCCGTTATCAAGCCACTAATGGTTGACAATTATGAAAATTGGCCACAAGTTACCCGTTACCAGGCCTCTACTGGCTGGCAAACATGAAAATTGACCGTAAGTTGCCCGTTATCAAGCCATTAATGGTTGACAAATATGAAATTGGCCGCAAGTTACCCATTATCAAGCCACTAATGGCTGAAAATATGAAAATTGGCCAAAAGTTGCCCTCCATCATGCCATTAACAGTTAACATCAATGAAAATTAGCTGAAAGTGGCCCGCCATCATATCATTAACAGCCATTATACATAAAAACTAACCGAAAGTTGCCCACCATCAAGCCACAAATGGTTAATATTAATAAAAATTGGCCAAAAGTTTCCCACAGTGTTACTAGCAATGGCCAAAGCTCAAATTATTCCACTGGAAAATTTGTTACCAGAATTATTCATCACTTAATTTTTTTGAAATTCCATTTTCACATTCAGAAAATTCAACATCCATTAAATTAGTACTAATTTTCTGAAAAATTTATAAATTTTTCATATTTTATATTTAAAAATGTGAAAATTTAACTGTTTGTTTTAACTGTGAAATAAAATATTAAAAAAATGAACTTACAAAACAGAGTACTAATTGTATGGATGTGAATTTTCTGAATGAGAAAACAGAATTCAATGAAATGCATTATGTGAAGTCATTGTGGTAACAAATTTTCCAATAAAATAGCTTTGTTTTTCTCTGCCAGTGAACATAAGTATTATGATCTTAAAGTTATATATGGATTTGTTACAGTCATAAAATTGTTTTCAGAAGAACAAAGTCTGCATTTCTGGTCAATTTTCAATGAGGAGAACTATTAGTGGCGTATCTGTAAAAAATATGCTCAGAAAATGAGAGAAGCACTTCTGTAACATATAGAAATTTTCAATGTTTCACTCAACTACTGAGAATATTTTCAGAAAGCAAAAATTTAATCTATAATAATAAAAGATGTTTGTCTCTCTGTCTGAGCATCTATACGTTCAGCCCCTATTGAATGCAGAACTACAATATTTGACATACGGGTGCTCAGAAGCCTACCTGAGTGCATAGTGAAAAAATAATTTAAAAATTTTAATTGGTTCCGGAGATATTAATTAAAATGTCGACCCATGTCAAATGAAAAGGCGATCTCAATGACTGAGAATTCACCGCGATTGCATAAAAATAGATATTTTAACGGAGTTAAAATCAGGAAAAGTGGAAAATAAATTAGAAATATTAGTTCGATTGTTACGAATTTGGCACAAAATGAAAGGGGATTTTTTTTCCTAATCTAAGAGTGCAAGTGGCTTATCTCTACAGCAATTAGATTTTTTAAAATGAACTAAAGTATGAAATTTAGTTGCCAACAGGCAGTTATTTCATTTATCAAGGATTCTGCAGTGCCAGGTGCTAGACATGCTGACTGACTATTCTTCCGGTCGGGAAAAATTGCTTTTGTTTTTCGCCCACGTGACAAAGTACTGGAAATTAAAAAAAAGCAGTTTTTGAAATTTTTGAATTTAAAAAATCGATCAAAAGCAGAACTTCGAAATTGCCCGTCATTATGGCTCACCTGTATGCAGTTAAAAAATCTAAAGTATAGCTTTAAAAATAAAATAAATAGACATATTTATTTAAATTCATTTTTATTTCATCTGTTAATGACACCAAAAGTTACTTTTATCAGAATATTATTGATTTTTTTTTTTTCCCTTTTTTTTTTTTTTTTTATGAATTCGTTTGTAAAAAAGCAGGTTTTGGAATTCTTTTTACTTTTCAAAATAAAAATATTTAATTTTGCTGCATTTCAATGCATATGTGTGCAAAATTAACATTTCAAACACAGTAATTTATAAAAACTGATTACAATATCTGCGATACCCACCCTTAAGGCTGTACATCAGTCACATTCCCTCTCTCTTTCTTCTCATTTTATTCAATGGGATTTTTGTTGCTCCGTTTTATAAAAATCTCATTCAAAAATGAAATTTTTCGAATTCTGTTTCTTGAATATTACTCTTTGAACATGTTGTATTTAAGCTTAGTGGGTAATTAAAAAAAAGAAAAAAAAATCACTTAGAGATCCAAACTTACTTATAAGTTTACTTATTGAAATAAAATATTTAAATTGATTTTTTCGAAAAATTACTCACTAAGCTAAATGATGACCTGTTCAAAAAGTAATATTTAATATTAAAAAAAAGAAAAAGGAAAAAAAAAAAAAAAAACAGATATCGAAAAACTTTATTTTTGAATGAGATATCCTTTTGAAACGAAGCAACAAAAATCCCATTGGATAACATGGGAAGAGAGAAAGGGCTCTTTTAATAAATTAACAATGAAAAAATATTTTCAAATGCAATATATAGCACTTGCATAAATCTCAGTTAAAATCCAGTGTTGATTGTAGCTCACAGTAGAGAATCTAAGCATCAAATCTTTATTATAAAAAAAAAAAAAAGGAAGAAGAAGCTTTACATGTTCTACTAAAATATAAAATTTTAACACTGCATTAAGAAATGAAATATTTACCACAATTTAATCATGTTACATTATATATATGCAAATACTTTTCTCATTTTTAATAAGCAAGAGTGAACTGAAACTAGGCTCGTAAATACTAAATCTAACTGAAATAAATGTAAGACTACAACATTTTTTATAAATAATGCAAAAAATCCAAGGAGCTATAGCCAGATTCTCATGTAAAATGTTTGTAGACCTTTTAAAAAAAAAAAAAAAAAAAAAATCAACAAAGATTATATTTTATTAGTTTTTTAATATTTAAATCACTTTTTTCTCTTTTAAATATTTTATTCTGATAGAACTATGCTGGAAAAATCCTTTTTTTTTTTTTTTTTCTTAAACTTACTATTAATAATAACAAATTAAAGAGAAAGTTCTTAAGTCGAACAATTTAATACTTAAAAAGGATATTTTTATCTGTTCTTTTAAAAGTAAAATAGATGAAATGTCATCATGCAACAGTAGAATCTAACACATTTATGAGTCAATTGGCAATAGGATATATTAATTTTATTAGCTTAATGCAGTTAGAAAGAAACATATAATTAACTTTTTTTTTTTTTTCCATATTAAGCATTAACAAACAATTTAAAAATTTAAACTAAAAGACTTAATAACTTGAGACTTTAAATGATTTTAAAGTCTCCCAAAAAAATGACTGAGTTTTTCCTGTTTTTACAATAAACTGTGAAACTAACTGATCTTTCCAAGTTTTCATTAAAATTACAGGTTTTATAGCAACCCTGTCATTTTCTAAGTAAAAAAAAATAAAAAAATAACTTAAGCTTTTTCTGTGTGTGTGTGTGTGTGTGTGTGTGTGTAAACTTTGCTTTTTAACAAACAAAAACCAGTAACTTCAAAAAATTTCATTTATTTCTTTCCACCTAGTTAATAAGATGACTGACTTTTTCCAGATCTGATCCTCCTCACAGCAGCTAGAAAAAGAAAGAATAAAATAAATACTTATTTACATTAAAAAATCTTGACATGTGAAGCATACAATCTGTAATTAAAATACAATGCTTTTATGAGCTTTAAATGATAGCTCAGTTTGTTCCCCTAATTTATTTCTTTTTTTACTCATATATTCTTCGCATAATCATTAAAAAAAAAAAAGTTTGTCAATATAAAGAAAACTATGGGATTCAAGAAAATTATATATATATATATAAACATACCGTAAAATACTGCTCAAGCACCCCCTCAATCTTTCTTTGGAAGTCAGGATATGTTCAGAGAGAGGACGGGTAAACAAAAAAATTGGCAAAAGTATAGAAATTAACAAGTATTTTCCAGCTGAAATTAAATATGGTTAACCTACATTCAACAATCTGGAATAGATAGCTAAACTTTCCTCACTTCCAATAAATTGTTTTTAAAAAATTGCCGCTATTTTAGGAAGCTTATTACAGTGCCACCGCTATGACAGAAAACGCGAGACATGAGACATACAGTGCGTTGCATGAATATAAACGCACCTTTTCCAATAACCAGAAATAGTAATTTTTAAATTTTAAAAGAAGGAATGTGACTTACAGTTATTGCATATTACTAACAACTGAATAAGTTGCTTTGAGCACGTATGTTTAGGCTCATGCAAGCTTATGTAAATGAGTGTTTAAGCATTTTCTTATTTTTTCTGTTTTTCGTTTGTTGCGCGAAATTAAACGCACTCTGTATTTTGTGTTTAAAATTTATCAGAGCCACCGGAATTAAACTAAAACACTGACAGTCATGTTGCTAAAGTACTCTAAAAACAGTTTTAATGCTTGAGTGCAAAATTTACGGAGTTTGTTCAGGATGGTAAGAGGGGAAACTTTGACAGTAGACGAGAGGATAAAAATCGACTTTATGCATCATAAAGGCAATCGTGAAATTGGGCGCCAAATCGGAAGAAGCGAGAGTGTTGTGCTAAATTATATAAAGAAAGTACAAAATGATAGGAAAAAAGCGTATAAGAAGCGAACAGGAAAGCTTACCAGTTACGACAAACATCGAATATGCAACGTTGCAAAGAATAAGAATATTTCCTGTGTGAAGATAAAGGCTTAATACAAGCTGGGTGTTTATCGGAAAACCATATGGAGAACTATCAAAGCTGCAACATTCATTAAATTTAAGAAAATGAAGGCGAAACCACCCCTCGCTCAAAAGCACAAAGATATGCGGTTGGAATGGGCAAGAAAATGGATTCTAGATCGACAAAATGGGAAAAATTCATCTTCTCCGATGAAATAAGTTTAATCTCGATGGCCGGATGGATTTCATAGCTACTGGCACGATTTGAGAACCGAAGAAATGTCAAACGTCAATCAGGAGGTGGGTCTGCCATGGTGTCGGCAGCCATAGGTTTTAAAGGGACTTTCGAATTAGAGTTCGTGGATAACACTATGAACTCTGTAGATTATGTCCAGATGCTCACAAGGAATCTCCGCCGTCAAGCAGTCAAGAAAGTTGGAAGAAATTATATTTTTCAAGATTGTGCATCTGTACCTACAGCACATATCGTGAAAAAATGGTTCCGAGGCAGTAAAATTAAAGTTCTGCATTGGCCCTCAAAAAGCCCCGATTTAAACATAGTGGAGAACATATAGGGTATTCTGGCTTGCCGTGTTTACGTAAACGGAAGGCTGTTTAGCACGAAAGATGAACTAAAATCAGCCATTCTATTAGCTTGGAAGACAATCAGCTTGGATGACCTCATGCCACTGTATCAGTCAATGCCAAGGCGTTTACTGGCTGTTCTAGAAGTCCACATACCGTTTGTATCAAGTGTCACCTATTCATATTTTTTTTATTACACTTCTATACCATTCTAATTCTTAAAGATAAGGTGCGTTTATTTTCATGCAACACACTGTATATTGCTGTTTCTTTTCAAAATAGTATTGTTTAAAAATTCCAAGTCTCCTGATTTTTAATAGAAAGATTGCAATTTCTAATTTTTCTCCCTCCATAGCATAAATGTCCTTTTAAACATGCTTTATTAAATTCTAGAATTTAAAGAGGGAGATGTAAAATATTTTTACCTTATGTAAATAGATTCCAGAACCTATAAAGAAGTAGAATTGTTCAATATCTCTCACTTATAATTTTGTGATTTCCAACCCCCCCCCTCCTAAAAATCTGATTAAATGCTCTGCAGAAGCCTTATGATTTCCAATCTTTCTCCATATGCAGCATAAATATCATAATTTTTGGAAGCTTGCTTTATTAAGTTTTAAAACCTATAAAAAGGTAAAAGCGTTCAATATCATCGATTCATTTAATTTTTGTTGTTTCTTTGAATATATACAAGATTTTGCATCCATTTCAACGTTTGATGATCTTGTCCCACTTTAGTTTGAGCACCAGTATTTTTGTAAATGTGGTTTCTTACTACAAACATTTAACTAGTCAAACAAAATTATGAACAAAAATTTTTATCTTGTGTGACACCAAGAATATTGCATAAAACTCTTTTGCTTACTTTATGTATTATTAAAATTTCATAATTACAATGCTTTGATCTTATCTATCCCCCATAGCAGAATACTTTTGAATGTTCTGCAACAAGATTTCCCGGTGGTCAAACATTTTTGACAGGACACATACACATTTTACAAATTTACTCTCAATAGTACTTACACACACATATATATACATAACAGCATAAAAATTAATACTAAATTGATATTTAAAAATTTTACTTAACTTGTAATAAAAAAAAAAAAAAAATCAGAAGGTTGTGACCACCACATTACTTTTTTCTATATAATTTTACACAAATTCATGCACTACAAGTTATTTATTAAATTATTATTTATGGAAATTTTTTTTCATAATAAGTACAGACGAGTTTTTATCTGACAGAATTATAACACTAAATGCCGAAAAGAAAGTTTTGTGCCAACATAAGAAGAAATGTGATTTTTTTTTTCTAACTTTTTGTTAAAGAATAGAAAAAAAAAATTATAACTTAGTTTTAAATTATCACAGATCTATTGTTGAACCATTTGTCTTAAAGTATTTAAAAGTTTTTCGAAAGACATCCATATTGAAAATTTACATCCTGAAAGGATGGGGGGGGAGAAGCAATGCTAATTTACTAGTACTATTACATCAATAATCCATATTAACTTTACAATTACACATTAAAAATAACTTGTATAACGTACATTTGTGAAATTTTGTCCTATAATGTCATGTTAAAATTTTTTTAATTGAGATCACAGTGCCATCTGTTGAGCGATTGATCTCCCAATCTAATCAGCATCTGTGTAGGTCAGGGTTTAACTAAATACCAAGATTGGTTAAAATTCCTTGATTAGTTCTTGAGATACAGCATCCACAAAATTTATGACACACACAGACAGACATTTTAGAGTTCAAAAATTTTCATAAAACAAATACTTCCTCTCTCTCTCTATATATATATACAGTGTCCATTCTAGGCAGAATTAACGAAGCGCTGCACCCTGTTTGCCCTTCAGATAAAAGAATTCTGCCTCGATACCCTTTGAACTTGATTGTGCAACCCGAAATTTGAAAATGCAAGAAATGATCGAAAAAGAAAAATTTCAGAGTAAAACCGACGAACGATTTGAAGGAAATATTGATTTCAGAAACAAATTCTTATGAAAATTGTCTGTTGATTTAATTAATAAAAATAGTCTGCTTATATAAAAAAATATATATATATACACTGGAAACCTTTTATATGTGGAAGCCTAAAAAAAAAAATGAATCACCTGATAGGTTAGCATTACATCATTGTTTTTGTATCTAATTTCGTTCTATCCATTAGAAAATGTTAATTTAAATTTGTCAACTTGCATTCTTTTTGATTTTGAACACCTAAAACTAATCCAATATAGCAGTTTTTGCCAAGATTTGATTTTTTTCTATAAGTATTTCAATATTAAAAGTGCTTTCAAGTGAAACAGCATAATGACCACAAGCTTCAGGATAAGGCTGACTTCTATAATTGAAAAAAGATAAGTCTTTTTTATATTTTCTTATTTATTTTAACATTATTTGAAAACAATCAATAAAGTGCTAATATTAATGTAAATAAATTAAAAAAATAAATGAAAATAAAAAGAATTAGAGCTGAAACTGAAAGCCATTCAGTGCATTTTAATTATTTATTACTCAAATGCGATTTTGGAGATGTAGTACGAAAATATGCAAAATAAATGAATAAATTAGGTAAAGCAAAATAAAGAATAAAATATATACATATATTAAGTGGATACATAAATATTTCATGATTAATCCAAGCTAAAGAAATTACCAAATTTCAAATTATTTTTGTTATCTAACTAAAGTGCCACAATAATCCTCACACAGATCACATAAACACTTTAACAGAGTGCAGCGTTATGTAATCAAAGTTCTAAGAAGGAAAATAAATATGTTTATTTTAAATGACAAACGGCATTGCATCATTACATAGCCGGAAAAAACGCCATGCATCTAAACATCGCCAAAGAATAAGTTTTATTTCTACATATAATAAAAATGTCTATTTTGTTTTGTGTATGCTGGTTGCTTTGTTGGCAAACGGATGCCAGCAAAATAAAAAATAAAAACACACATATTCAGGTATGTTTTGACCTTTCATGATGTACCTCGTTGCTTGATTTTCGAATTTTTTTTTTATTACAGTTATAAAAATTATAAAAATATGAAATTTGACTTCATTTTATGTTTTTTTTTTTGGCGATGTTATGACATGGTAGCTTTTGCAGATTCCCTCTCGCAGACAATCGTTTAATTGAGAAATTAGCCACGATAAAGGTAAATTTTGTTAACAAGCCATAAAGCGATATATTTTGACGACCCACCGCAAGAAGATAACGTTGTTTTGTAGTGAAATAATGGCTTATTTCAGCATATAATTTAAACGATTAAATATAAATTTTATCGACAAATCGATCTCATATTTCGATAGACTTTCGTATTGTGTATTATGGCAATCACGCATAAAAAAGCAATTCTATTATTTTTTGTGAAACAATTGCATATTTCGGTATTTATTTTTGAAAAATATACAAAATTTAACAATTAACAGTAAAATAATAACCTTTATTGGCAATTAATGCTATTACATAAATTTTAAAAATTAGCAGTAAAATGATTCCATATTTTGGCTAATTTATTGCATACATCGGGAATTATCTTTGAGAAAAAGTGCAGATTTCACTGAACACCGTGAAATAAAGCCTATTTCAGAAAATAATTGGGCGATTAAAGTAACTTTAATAATTAGCGGCGAAAGGATTGATGGTTTCAACAATAAGCCACAAAACATCCAGATTTTCGGAAATCACCTTTAAAAAAAATGGCAATTTTTAACAATTAGTACCGAAATAATATAAATATCATATTTTAGGAATTAGATACGTTTAAGCATAACTTTTTTACAGTTAGTAGTGAAATGATACCGTATTCCCGAATTAGGCCACAAAGTTATTTCTGAATTTGGGATTCATATTTGAAAAAAAAAAGGAACTTGTTTCATCGATTAGCGGCAAAATAATTGAGAATTTGAGATTCAACTTTGTAAAGAATACGAATTTCATAGACTAGGGGGCGAAATAATGCAATCGGCCACAAAAATATCATGAATTTCAAGAAGAACTTTCGGCAAAGGAGAGAAAAAAAAAAAAAAAATGCGAGTTTCATTGATTAGCAGCAAAATAGCAGAAATTAAGAATTAGTTGTGGCTAAATGTAAATTTTGACTACAAAAGATTGACAGTTAGCGGTAAGAATAATCTCATATTTCCAAATTCATCTGCAAAATTTTTGCCTATTTCGGTAATCAGCTTTGAGAAAAAAGCTCAAATTCCCACTATTATCAGCGAAATAATTGAGTATTTAGGAATTTAACTTCACAAACATAAGAAAATTTATTGATTAAGAACAAAAAAAATTACGTATTTCGGTTCGGCAATCAATCGTAAAAATATCGTGCATTTTGGGAATCAGTTTTGAAAAAAGACAGGAATTTTATCGATTAGTGGTGAAATTACGTCATATTTTAACAAATCGTTGACACTGTAAATTTTGTTAATTGACAGTCATCTTGCATATGCTGTGTAGTTTTTTCTTTTTTTTTCCCCCTCCCTCCAAAAGTTTCTAAATAACAAGGGACATTATTTTAATCTATATATATATATAAATGAATGTTTGTCTGTATGTCCTTTATAAAATCGTAAACGGCTTGACCGATTTCGATCATTCTTTTTTTGTTTTTTTCCTTATAGGTCAGGGATGGTTTAGGAAAAAAAAAAAAAAAGGAAAAAATTCGCCCCCCAAGGGGGGGGGGAGGGGGGGCAAAACATGAATTCAAAAAATCCTTCATTATCTCAAACAAAAAAACAGATATCCGTAAAATTTTTGCTTTAAAATATAGCTAATATAAATGTCTAAAAACCAATTTCTGGAATTTTCGAAATTCGGCCCCCAAGGGGGGGGGGGGAAACGGGATTTCACATGTGTAAAACGTGATTTTGCATAATATAATCCTATATATCTCAAACAACAAAAAAAAAAATAAACAGACATACGTGAAATTTTTGTTATAAAATATAGCTAATACAAATATCTGGAATTTTAAAAATTCAGCCCCCAGGTGGGGCAGCAGGTGGGGTTTTTGTAAAATTATTAGGAGGTGCGGGAAGGGGGGGGGGGCTATGGGCAAAAACAAATAGAAATGCAGTTAGGCCGTTCAAAATTGGTACAGATTGGTTTTAGAGGCCTGCAAGTCGAATGGGGATATTTTCGAAAGTGTAACGTTATTAGGAGGGACGGAACGGGGGGCGAAGGGGGGAAGTAACAGAAATAAGAGTTAGAGCATTTTGAGAATTTTTTCCGAAGGCAGTGAGAACCCGGTGCAACATTTTTCCTAATCAGATTTTCTTTCGCTTTTTTTTTTTTTTTTTTTTTCCCCCCACGTGATAAAAATTAATGCAATTTTGAGAATTCAGTTATTATAGTGATTCATTTAAACATAGGGTCCACAGAAGCAGGCGAAGCCTGCTAGTTTCTTTATATATATATATATATAAAAAAATGTATAGACCTTAAAAAAAAAAAAAACATTCTTATATATTTTATTGCATAAATATCTTAGAGAGAGACAATATATACTTACTACTCCTTATAGAATTCCATGTAATTTTTATAATTTATGGAAAAAAATACTTAAAGCATCTATATGTATATTAAAGCTAGCAATAATTTAAAAATATTTGTAGATTACAATTAAAATATTTTTAAATAAAGTTTATGTAAAAAAATAAATATTTTGAAATTATTTAAGTAAAATTCTTGAATTGCAAATATTTTACCACAAATCAGCTTTTAATTATTTTATTTATACTTCTATGAAATTTCAACTCTTTTGGTGAAGTAGATTTTGAGCTACACCTGAAGACCCAATTTAAAAGAGAAAAATGAAATTATCATTAAAAAACTCACAAGTCCCAATAAGTATAATAACTAAACTTATTGACCAAGTAACTTTATTTTGTGGACTGTACATTTAATAAACCATTTAACAAGTGGTGAATAAAGTGCCCCATCGGCTATTAACTCTCTAAGCGCTATCGTCTCGCTGCGAGACGACTTGTAAAATCTATATAACAACTCACAAAATCAAGATATCAATTGATTTTATATATCTGCACGGTGCCTTAAAAAATGCTTAGCACTTAAGAGTGAAACGATCAGCACTTGGAGGATTAATATGTGCCCTTTTACTCTAAAAAAAGTGCCCTTTTAGCTAAATCCACCCTGCCCTTTTTTTTAAAAAATGTGAACACTATTTTAAGGTTATTGAAATTTTTATTTTATATAGCTAGTGTTAAATTTCTTTTTACATATTAAAAGAATTTTAATGATTTTAATTACTAAGTAAAATGACTTAAATTACTAATTATAATTGTACTAAGAATGAAGGGGTTATAAAACAAAATTTCTCATAATTTTAGGTTTTAGATATACGATAAGAATGACTTCAAGTCAAAAAATGTTACAAGATTACTTATCTGCATATCCATAAGGCCACAAGATTGTTTTTTTTAATTTTCTTTTAGCCACACTAAGATACTGCATGCGAACCATCATCAAATTTGGCGACTGCTAACATCCTGTACAAAAAATATGAAAATTTCATTGCTTTAATTTACAGTTTGAAAAAGCAAGAGGAAAAGATTACTACACAAAAATGTATTAAAAAAAAAAAAAAAAAAAAAAGTACTGCTTACGTTCTTTGCAAACAGAATTTAATTTAGCATGATAGGCTTTATTTTAATATATTCTTCCATATAAAGGCATGCTGTAACTGTAATAAGTACAAAACTTTGAATAAACACCATAAAATACAATAGACTCCCCTCTGTTAAATTCTGCGAGTTTATTGCATTTTATGGTGTTAATTCAAAGTGTTGTACTTATTACTTTAAAATCAGTTCTGCAGTGATTTCTAATAATGCAGTAACTGTATTTTATTCCCTAGCATCATTTACTATATTTATTCATTAAAATTACTTTGGTATAGTATAGGTAGAGCTTTAACTTAGGAGCCCCTTGGCGGCTTTTAAATCTTTATAATTTTGATGATGAAGTGAGATGACTATTGCAATTCCGTAAGTAAAGACCTTAGCAGGAAATGTCTGAGCTAATTTGATGTCAAATGTAAAATTCTGCAAAAGGGTTCTATACTGAAGCTATTCTGATCTCTCTAGCATGATTTTTCTCAACTTTATATATATATATATATATATTCATTCTACTTAAATTCTATTTTATACTACTTAAAAAGCCATTTGTAATTTATACAACCAAAAGCTTAATTTATACCCCATGGCAATGCATACTACCTTGTTTAGTAATCCAAAAGAACAGGGGCCAATGGTTCATTCTACAACACAGTGCAAGATTATTTTTAGGATTTTTGAAATTTCTGGAATCTTTACATAACAAAATGTAAAAAAATAAATAACAAGACCACCATAGTTCTTCTTACCTCTTTCTTATAAGGTGCCTTGTGCATAGCCTCAACATCAAAATCTTCAGCCATGATAAATCCTGCAATTATAGGCAAAAATTCTAAAAAAGGAAAAAAATAAACTAAATTAATTAAATATGCTATAATTAATCAGGGTTATTTTGTCCACTTTTTTGTCAAAAGTCCGGGACGCTGGACAAAAGTGGAAAAAAACCACACCAAACTGGACAAAATAAAATCCTCTAAACTGTACATGTTCAATGCATAAAGCTATTCTGTTAAAACAATAAATTGCAATTTTAATTTCAAATTAGCAATTTTAGCAATAGAAATATTTTATTAAAAATTATTAATTTGATTAATGAAAAGTGTAATTTCATTTTAATCACAATAAACAAACAAACAAACAATTTTTCACAAGCAGCATGATTGATTAATACATAGGTCATACACGATTATAATCTTAAAAATAATTTAAGTTGTTTCTTTGTTATTTTGTACTTAATATGGAAATATCTTATTTAACATTAAACCAATTATTTTCATTAAACCAATACACCATCGGCATTGATACATCATTACCCAGGTACGACGACTAAACACCAGGTCGATAGCATACGCTGACAAGGAGCAGTGTAAACCAACTCCCTAAAACAGCACAATAATTTAATACTGAGTTGTGAAACATGCACCTAATCAATCCCCTAATTCAACACATTATCTCAAAAAGTGGTGAGAGAAGCAGGAATCAAGACAGGGAAAGTTAGCCAGCATCAAAAGTAGAATTGAAGCCCGATTCTAGGACCAATTCTTTCACCAAAACATACATTAAAAAAAAAAGTTTCCTTAAAATTGAAAACGAACATTGCTAGTTAAAAGATATTGGTCACCAATGCTGACCAGCTGACTGTATTTCACGAGCGCTGCACATACACACATTGAAGCTATTCTGATTTCTCTAGCACGATATTTCTCAATTTTATTTTAATTATTAAAAAAATATATATTCTACCAAAAGCTTAATTTATACCCCGTGGCAATGCATACTACCTTGTTTAGTAATTTAAAGGAACAGCGGCCAATGGTTCATTCTACAAGACAGAGCAAGATTATTTTTAAGATTTTTGAAATTTCTGGAATGTTTACATAACAAAATATAAAAAAATAAATAACAAGACCACTATAGTTCTTCTTACCTCTTTCTTAAAAGATGCCTTGAGCATAGCCTCAACATCAAAATCTTCAGCCATGATTAATCCTGCAATTATAGGTAAAAATTCTAAAAAAGGAAAAAAATAAACTAAATTAATTAAATATGCTATTATTCAGGGTTGTTATTTTGTCCACTTTTTGTCAAAAGTCCGGGACGCTGGACAAAAGGGGAAAAAAACACACGAAACTGGACAAAATAAAATCCTCTAAACTGAACATGTTCAATGCATAAAATTATTCTGTTAAAACAATAAATTGCAATTTTAACTTCAAATTAGCAATTTTAACAATAGAAATATTTTATTAAAAATTAATAATTTGATTAATGAAAAGTAATTTCATTTTAATCACGATAAACAAACAAACAAACAAAAAAAAAATCATGAAGAAAATGCTAATTACATTAGTTATGTACAGTTTGTAGATGTAGCAAAGTAAATCTGCTGTGGTGGACTGTAATATTAATCATACTGGATATTAAGATTTAAAAAAAAAAGTTATTTAATGCTATATCTAAATCTTTAAAAACAAAAGAAATAGACATGGCATTTTAGCCAGAAAAAGATTTCTTGCATAATGTTGAGTTATCTCCAGTACAAAATGTTGACGATTAAAGAATAACTTAATCCCCCCCCCCTCCCCAAATGGACTTTTCAATATTAAAGTTTTTCACAAACGGCATGATTGATTAATACATAGGTCATAGACGATTATAATCTTAAAAATGATAAGTTGTTTCTTTGTTATTTTGTACTTAATATGGAAATATCTTATTTAACATTTCTATACTAGGTAAAAAAAAAAAATCTCATAAATGTAGGTAGAATGTTTTTATCAATTTATGTCCACAAGTCCTTTCAAAGCAAAGTTTTCATTTTTATATAACATTTTATGTGCAATACCAACATGTCATTTTTTTTATCCAAGAATTAAAAAAAATCAAATTTACATACTTAATCATTTGATAATTTTATATTCTTATTTTAATTTTCTAAAAAAAATATTACTTGGTAATAGAAATTCCATATGAAAAATATACAAAATTAAATTTTACTTCTACATAGAAAAGTTATTTTTTTATTTTTCACAAAAATAATGTATATAACTATATATATATATATATATATATAACCAATTTGATAAATATGCAAAAACATTAAGAGAAATAATAAAAATGTTGAGTGACTCCAGTCAAATTTCAGAACTTTAAGTAATTCACTGTTGTTTAAATAAAATAAAGTAAGAGAAGTCATTAAATAAACAAAACGAGAAAATTAACAATAAGTGTTTGATTATTTACTCTCAAATAGTACATTGTTGAATAAAACAGAATGTATTCAATTTTTTTGGGTATCTCTGTAGAATAACTATTAGTGTTACATTCACCAAAATTTATACAGTTTGTGTGACATATACTTATAACTTGTATATGAATTTTAAAGCTCAATCAAATGAGGAATTCAGACACCATCACATTTTAAATAATTTCAGACTGTAGGCCATAATATTACAGAATTTTTCATTATTTCCCTGTAAAAAAACTATAAATAAGGGGTGGGGGGAGAATTTTTTTTTTTTTTTTTTTTTTTTTTTAATGAATAAAATATTTTAAATTTATTAAAAAAAGAAAACTAAATTTCATAATCCAAAAAAATCAACAAAACTGCAGAAAATAAAATACTGGTAAATGATTCGTAAAACAATATTAAGTATAGTGTTAATGTATTTGCTGCTAATTTATTTAAATAATCATTTATGTAAATTTTAAATTTTATTTCATGCAATGAAAAATCTTAAATTTTTTAATGGTTCTCAAATGTAAATATCATAATTTATTCAAGGCAATATATGACCATGATTACTTGATAAGTTTTATAATTTGTAAAACGATATAGATAATGCAAGATTCTATAATATGCACTACTTCTGGGCCTAAGGTGTGCATTATAAAGATTCTCTACTGTATTAAGTTTTCTAGACTTGAATTAATTTGTGTTTTAAAGTTAATATGCAGGGTTGGTAAAAAAACAGGTTTTTTTCGTTTTAACCACGTTTTTATTAGTAAATGTTTCTCAGTCATATTATACATATTTGTAAATTAAATTACCACTTTCAGAAGTAGTTGATACTCTAATATTAATTATTACTTCATTTAAAAATAATTTAAATTAACAATAAACAGGTACGAGATTTTTTAAGCCTTTTTTGTAGGTTGTGATTTTCTTTCTGTAACAATGTACAAGAAACAAACCTTGTACTTTCTAAATCAAAGCTTGTACTTTCAGACATTAAATTGTGTTATATCTCATCTAATTGAATAAGTTTTTACTACACCGGTTGTAGAATCTTTTGCGATTAGAATTATTTCAACATTTTCCTATATTTAGATATTAAATTTTTTACTGTCATTTTCTTAATTCTACTACTGTAAAACAAAGCGATGCATACATACTTGCATGAGAAATGTCAGGAAGATCTTACTTACATTTGCTTCGTTTTCACCATTTCACATTAAGTTGCTCCACTCCACGAACGAAACAAGACGCCATGTATGTTTACTTACTAGGCATTTTGATTTGACGTGATACAAAACGGTCTGCGCGTGCGCGAGATTAGCAGATTCAGGCATAGTTACGGTAGATGTAACAGGCCCGCTTCTCTTTAAATGATGCAAGGCCACAACAGTTTTCCCGGAATCCGATCTGCAGTGGCTACTCAGCAAGGAAAAGGCATCAGCTTCCCCTCACTGGCCCGTGATAAGTTAATCACCGACTGCCGGAAGTTCAGGCGCTCTATTTAAAATGTAGCAGTGGCATGATACCAGTGGCCACAAGTCTGTTTGGCCAGAACGTTTACAGCTTGTGGCCAGAAGTCTTGTGTTTGTTGGGATAATGCTTACTTTATAGAAAGATATTATATATTAAAAAAAACTCCTGGAACTCACTACTTTACATGATTAACGACTTTTAATTTTAGACAAAAAAAAAAAAAAAAAAAAAATGTTTAAAGAAGAATGGAAAAAAAAAATGGTGCAAAACATATTTTTTTAATTCTCTTACATTAAAAAAATAATTAAGCATTAAATCATTACAATATTTTATTTTTTTATGGTTTAAAAAAAATGATTAATTAAGAAAATCGGTACTTTTTTCCTATATAAAGTAATTAACGGAAATATTTTTTTCGAGACATTAAAATGATTAATATTCAAAAAGGTTTAAGATTTTTTTTTTTTTTTTTGTTTATTTGAAAAAAAAAAAAAAAAAAAAAAAAAAAAAACAGATTGTTCTTAATTTAATTAAAATTCTTTGTATAAAAAATGAACAGCAAAAAGGTAGCTAATAGTAATCTACATAAATTTAGAGACATCAAATATTTTTTTAAATGTAGGTATCATATTCAAATTGAGAAAATGAGCATCTACGCTCAAACAGAATTCTAGTTATACAGTTCTTAAATCAATTTTGAATTTTTCTTATATTATGTGCGTATGTGGTACTTATCTCATTCTTTAATGAACAACTTTTCTTTATAAAATTAAAATCCAGCGTTTAAGAAAACCATGTGAGTGATCTACCTTATTATTTTTTATAATAACTAAAACATTCATCGTTTACAATTATAATAGAAGAATCATTTTTCCTTTTAATAATAAATGTGAGAAAAAAATGAAATAAAATAAAAATGTATTTTAATAAATATATATATATATATATATATATATATATATATTGAAATACATTAATATAATCAGTGCAAAAATGTTTTTATGAAATTTAAAGATGACTCAACTTCAGTATCAAAACAATTCCTCGGATCACAAGCTTAGACTACCCATAACAAATCAAAGAATAATTAAAGAAAAATCGAAATAAATATTGGAAATTGGAATTAGAAAAAAAGCATTATTTGCATTCTAACGTTGTCAAGGGCCTGGTAGAATGCAAATATGCTAAAATATGGATGTTTTTCTGTAACAAAGAAAGCAAAAGCTAAGAATTTCTTTGTTCGCAGGCCCGAAACACCCATAGACAATCCATTAAAGAAGAAGATAAAAATAAAACTATATCCTAATATGACAAACCATAACCATATAAAATTAAGATTAAAATAAAAATACAAAGATACAAAAATTCAACTTACTGAATAAAATATTTGATATGAACACAACTCAAAAAAGAAATATACATACTCAAAACAGAAAAACGAAGATCATAATAAAACGATAATCATAATAAAACCTTTACCTAAAAATGAAAAACCATAACCATTTAAATGTAAAATTAAAATAAAAAACCCATAAAATTGTAGAAGAATAAGATTACTTTAACCTTTCAAAATGAAATTGAAGCAATAAACGTCGCACATGTAAAAATGTAACAATCAGTTAGCAGTTAGATTCACAGTTAATTAGTTCAAAATAGCATGGACCATAGAGTAATTTTTAGGATTCACAGTGGAATTCATGTAGGGTAAGGATTCAAATCCTGAAATAATCAGATGATGATTCCTAATATTGAATCATGATAGTGCTGCCATCTGGAGAAATGAGATGAAAATAATGGAAAAATACAATCAAATAAATTTAGGATTCAAATAATCAATGTATTTGATTGAAAACCAAAAAATAATACCTAATATTTAGACGTAAATTTAAATTTGAATAAAATGTATGCGGAGAAAAAATAATAATAATAATAATAATTAAATAAATAATTAAAAGAATTTTTTTATTAAGTGTTTAGGATAGCCATTAATTAATGCTAAATTTTTAAAGAATCGAAATTGTAATTTTTGATGTTTGTCAGACACTAAATATTTGATCCTTAGATTAAAATTAAGAAGAATATTGACAAATACAGATTTATGTAAGCATGTTTTAAAGTTAGTGAAAAAATTTACCTTAAAGGGAAAATCTTTCTTTTTATCGTATAAGTCAAATTCTAATTGTCCATTACTATTAAGAATAATTTTTAAATCTAAGAAATTAATGACACTAGAATTCAAATCAGTACTACTTAGAGACAGATTTTCAGGATATTTGACAGGTAAGTCTAGTTTGGTGCGATTTTTATCCAAATATAATATAATTATATCATCTATGTATCGTAGTAATTTAAAGTTAGTACACTCAATGTCACGCTCATAATAATATAAGTATAGATCAGCTAATATGCTAGAAGCAATTCCACCTTGTGGCAATCCTAAACGTTGTTTATATAAATAATTATTGAATAAAATATAGTTATGGAAAAGGATAAACCTAGTCAGAGTTTTAAAGGCTGAAGGAGTTATGCTAACATTTAGATTTAAATTTAAATACTGCAAATTTTCTACAAAAAGTTTATTTATAATATCAAACATATCTTTAATATCAATATTATTAAAAAGATCATTGAAATCAAAAGTTTTTATACCAGTAATATCAGTAAGATTTTTAATTTTATTTTTGAGTTGAAAACTATTTTTTAGAAAAAAATTACACTTGTTAGAAACAATATAACTATGTAATTTTTTAAGGATATTCAATAACATAATATTGGCATTAGAAGTATAGGCATTGCAGGCAACAGAAACAGTACGAAATTTAATAGGATCTTTATGAAATTTTGGAATTACAACTAAATAAGGATAATTGTAGTTATTACATTTAGTTTTTATCAACTTATAATAATTAAATATATGCCTATTTTTAATATCGATACTGTCATTAATCTTAAGAAAAATATTACTAGTATCCATAGTATCAAAAAGAAGTTGTTTATAATACTTTTTGCAAATAATTGCATAGTTATTAGCCGCCTTGTCAACATAAGTAATAATAAATTTAGACTGTAAGTCTAAAATTGCTGAATGAATTTCTTTGAAATCATAGTACTTGATATTAGAAAGATGGTGCATATTATAAACTAAATCAAGTTTAAATTTCTCCAATATCTTAAATTTCCACTCATTGAAAAATTCCACTGGTTTATTATAATCAATAGCAATTTTGTATATAAAGAGATCCAAGTCTAAATTAAATTGAGTAATGATATCAATAAATTTGAATTTAGAGGGCATCCGAAATTTAGTACCATACTTCATCAAAGATCTAAGAGTAAGATTTTCCACAATATTGATATCACCAGTAATAATATGACCATGAGATGTATTGAAAAAAGATTTATATTTGGAATCAGAACAATAGCATGGAGGATGATCATTAGAAGTAAGAAATTTAGCAAATTTATTGTAGTTAAATATTTTTCTACCTAAAGTAATATTGTATTTAAAAGTTTTTTGAATGATGAAGTTTTTGATGGGAAAAGGATTGGATGAATCATTAAGTAAATTGTGAATATGAAGTTTATTAAAAACCAGATGAGAAAAATTTATCACCAAGAGAGAGTTATTTATTTTTTGACCAGACTTTAAATCAAGTTTAATATTAAAACACTCAGCCCTATAGTGTAAAATATCAAAGAATACATCACTGAAGTGTGAATCAAAAGAATGAGAATGGAATACTTTAAAATATTTAAGAAGATACTTCTTTTTTATTCCAAAAATAAAATTACGTATAACTTTCCAATTATAAGACTGAAGAAAAATACTTTCTAAAGATTTGAGATTTTGTAATATATATGAAATATCCAGATGTTGGGAAGACGACCTAGAAGATCCCCTAGAAGTTCTAGTAGTCTTTTTATATAAAGAGTGATTTAGAGTTTTATAAATATTACTGTAAAATTCAATTTTTGAAACCTTGGAATAAACAATATGTTGTTTATTATAAACATTAGAATTTAAACCAAAAGGATAGATAGTATTCAGTGATTTAATATATTGTGATTCAAGTAAGAGACGTTCATTCAAATTCTTCTTAAAATTAAGAATTTTCACAGTAATATTATTAAAGTCATGTTGATGGAAGTGCATATATTCAAAATTAGTGGTAAATTGACGTGATTTTTTAATATCAGAGCGATGTAAGTTAATCCGCTTGTGTAATGGATTACTAGTTTGTCCAATATATACCATATTGCATAAATTGCACTTGAGAGAGTAAATAATATTAAAAGCCTTACAAAATGTAACATGAGAAGAGCTATCTCTAAAATGAGAAGCATCAGCAAGAGGGCATGTAAGACATCTAGTAGAATTACATTTTTTGAAAAATAAATTGCGAAGAGGAGGATGATATAGGTAGCAGGATGACGATCCAGAGTAATCCCTATACATTACTCTGTACCGAGCACAAGACAAACCATAAGATTTGCCTTTTTTGCCAGGCGCTAGGAATTTACTTAGAACAACCATTTAATGAATAATGAAGATAAATATTGGATATATAATAAACTGAGACAATAATTATAAGAAATATTGGAATTTAACTAAGCTTGCAAAATTATAATAGAAGCTTGATAAATTCGAAAAAATAGATAAATATGTTTTCCTATAAAAAAACTAAAACTTTAGAGAATCTTGAGTAAAATAAATATTTTTTGAACAGAATAATTCTTTTGAAATTCTGGATTAAAATAAATGGAGCACAAAATTGTATAAATACATAAACAACCTTTAGTAGAAAAGTATGAAAAATGTATTAATATTTACAAAAAGTAGTCATAGCCATGATGAAAATTCATCAATGATATATACAACAATATATACAATAATAAGTTATTTAAAATAGACCCCTCCCCCCCCCCCAAAAAAAAAAAAAAAAAAAAAAGGATGACTAACAAATAATAATGTAGTAAAACACACAATATTACCAGTAAAGAAACTTGCTAAATGATTGATGAAAGTAGTTCAAAATGATCATTAAATTGTAAAACACTGAATGAGAATTGTAATACACTGAACAAGAATTGATATAAGAATTGAAATAGTATTATAAATAATAATAATAGTAGTAATACAACATAAAATGCGCAACAGCAGCTATAAAATGATGTATTTTAAAAAAATTTGTGAAAATTAATAAACTGCTTAAGTCATAGCAAAAATTGTGCAAACACATTATGAAATAAAAATAAAAATAATAAAATATTAATAAAAAGCTTCATTTCCAAATAAAGCGCTATATGCAGCATTACCTTAGAAATGAAATAAATATTGAAATACATTAATATAATCAGTGCAAAAATGTTTTTATGAAATTTAAAGATGACTCAACTTCAGTATCAAAACAATTCCTCGGATCACAAGCTTAGACTACCCATATCAAATCAAAGAATAATTAAAGAAAAATCGAAATAAATATTGGAAATTGGAATTAGAAAAAAAACATTATATATAATAAACATTTCACAAAATAAGATAAGGAAAAGAAACTTCTGTAATGAAAATTATATTTTCAATTTATTTCACATTTTCAGCTTGTTATTTTGAAATACACATTGTGATTATTTTCCATTTGAATGTATCATTCTTTTTCGACAGTATTTCTTCATATATTTTTTTCTTTTTCGTTTTCTTTTTTAAAGTTATTTCTTTTGAATATTTTATCTTTTTCAATCAATTATGATGTATTTCAATTTAAAAGGGGGAAAAAAAAGTAAAGTATTTTTTAAGAGACAGATTTTAATGATCTCGATAATTGTGCTATTGAAATAAAAACAAAATAATAAAAATGAATAAATAAATAAAAATAAAAACTAGTAATTTGAAAATTTTCTACTATAATAATTGGAATGTTTCATGTTATTACATTTTGTTTTATTTAAAATTTTTCACGCTTTTAAAACATATTTGTAAAATTATTATATATTATTGTAATGAATTAATTCTCTTTTCTGCTTGAGTTAGGCTCTTACAGTGACAGTAGATTTTAAGTCATATTTGAAATAAAAATAGCAGCCCACTCACTTTCAGTCAGGTTGGCATTGGCAACAAATTTTGCTAGATGGAGAGAAACTTGTCGAATTGGGGATAAGTTTGGCGAATGGGCAACCAAATTTCGCGAAAAACAAATAGTATAGATTTTTCAAATTTTCGAAGCTCTACGTTTAGTACAAGCCGATTTTCTGAATCAGCATTTTTCAATTGGCGGAGCTAGAATTCCTTATTACTGATTTCTAGAAGATAATTCAAAAGAACTGTGACAAATCCTAGTCATCCAGAAATTAATGACGCAATATCACCTTTCAGTAAATCAATTGTGTTTAGAATAAAATTCTGAGCGATTGCTTTTTGATTTGAATTTTGTTGGTGAATCTGCAAAATTCCTGTTCTGTGAAGTATTTAATGTTTTTGCTTTACTCTTGTAGGACAAGTCATTGTTTTACTGAACTGTTTCGAGAAACTTCATCGACTTCTGTGATACAATCAACAGCTTTATTGGATTGTGTCGAGAATAGGCGTTGAATTGACAGTAGCATTGGAGTGTTAAAGAACATTTATTAAAACAAAATATTTATTGTAATGTTTCGAGAAGTTGCGCTAAACAAAATACATTCATAAACTTGAACCTGCCTGTTTCTATACGAACTAGAAAAATATAAAAAGGAATTCTAGTTCTGTTCTAGAAATGAATCGCTCCACTTAATATTTTAGTTTTAGATTTGTTTTAATTGAAATCTTTTATGATATTTTAACCTTTTGTTGGTTTTTGCATTTGATATATAATTTAAAAAATTAACTTATGTACATACTGTTATTAAGTGTATTAGGTGATTAATATTTATTTTATGGCAATGTTTCTTGTTGAATATTTCATTCTTGAATATCATTAAAAGCCTTTAACAAATAACCCATACAGCACAGAATGTTTCAGTTATGTTCCAAAAAGCTTACAATCTTTCAAAAACGTAACACGTTTAAGTATGCTCTCTGATACCTTTTTGAAACATTTTCCCTTTTTGATTTTCTATCTGTTAAGTGATTGTAACCTTTCTGTTACGTATCTGATTTTTTTTAACGATCGCGGACATTTCTACATTTTTTAAAGTAATCGGAAAGCAATCTGAAAGTTTTTAAACGTTTCTGAAATATTTATAATATTTCTATGTTATATGATTGTTAGGTTTCTGGAACATTTTGTGCTGTTAGGGAACATTTGTAACAAAGTAACAAAGGTTAACTACCTTCCTTTCTAAGAGATGGCGTTATTCCTCAGTCTGGTAATGCAACGCAAAAGCTATTTAGCCGGATGTAGAATTCTGATAAAATATCAAAGAGCTATTTAGCCAGTTGTTAGAATTATTTTTCATTTTGACTTGCTATTAAGGCTGTTATTCAACAATAATTTCAACTCCCGGTTGAACACAAAAATCTGAAAAGTGTATAAAGGCGGGGTGCAAATTTTCAGCAAATTTTGACGCGTTATTTCTGCCACCTGGCGGTATAGTTACTTTAAGATTTTTCAGGTGAAAATAACTAATATTATATGAAATCCTCGCCGCTAGATGGCAGAAACAGCGTGTCAAATTTTGCTGGAAAGCTGCACACTGCCTTTAGAAGCTTTTCAAGATTTTGCGTTGAACCAGGAGTTGAAGTTAATGGTGAATACGGCCATTAGTCAGTTGAGTTTTGAAATGCTATCGCAATGTACTTTTGGGAGAAAGTGTCATAAGTTTAAACTGTACGCTTGTAAATAAATCTTTTTTATATACAAAGAGAATTTTTTTACATGAAAAGCATTTTAACTGTAGTTTATTTATTTAAAGGAATGAATACATTTGTTATATATCATAGATATTTTATTACAGTCAATTACACAATAATTGCGTATAAATATGTATCTTTATATGTAAAGATCGTTTACCTTTTACACACTTTTAAGTACTTTAAAGTATCTTACGATCTTATAATCTGTTTGACAATCAATTACACGCATTTTAAACGCAATATATACATTTTAATGATTGCTATTTATTTTTCATAAATCAGTGTTTATGCATTTGATGCAATTAAAGGAGACAATACAGCCGACACACACACACACACACACAAAAAAAAAAAAAAAAAAAAAAAAAAAAAAACTAGTATGGCCACCACATGACTTTCTTTTCTTCTATATAATTTTACACAAAATTTATTCAATACATTATGTTTATTAAATTATCAAATTATTTTTGACTATTTTTCAATTATTATATCACTAAATGCCGAAAGAAAGTCATTTTTTTTCGCAATTATCAGAAGAAATTATTATTATTATTTTTTTTTTTCAGTTTCTTTTCGTTAAATGTAAAAAAAAAAAACAGAGAAAAATCTATAACTTGGTTTTGAATTATCTCAGATCTATAGTTCAACTATTTGTTTTAAAGGTATTGACGAGATCGAAAGATACCCATACTGAAAATTTACTCCCCCCCCCGGGGGGTACGTCCACCCCAGGAGATCAAGCGATACGAAATTTTGTTCTATACTGCCATGTTAAAAATTTAGAAAAAGTTCGATCACCGCGCCACCTGTGAGCTAATTATCCCCAAATCTAATCAGCACCAGTTTATGTTAGGGTCCAACTAAAAAAAAAAAAAAAAAAAAAAAAGACACATGAATTTAACATTGTACATATGTTTTTAACTGGTATTCTCATAACATAAATTTGTTTTTTAAAGAAATACACATATTTCTATATGCTCTTTTAAGAATAACATAATGAATTTGCTGTCATTTTTAAACTAGTGATTTTTTCATTCAACAAAAATTATTTTCATTTTATAACTTGTAAGTGTTTGAATTTACATGATAATTGTTTGAAGGCTTCACATAATTTGCTCAGAACTTTTGGCTATTAAATCATTCAAATGAAATTTTTATAAAGTTTGCGCATGCGTAGTTATAATTATTTAGTAAAGGTGCTCGTATCTCGTAAGATATTTAACATTTTTGCATTCTGATTGCTGTAGGCTAATTTAGTGTGTGTATAACGTGTTATAATTACGTGCTACGTGTTATAATTAAAAACTGGCATTTTTTTTCCTGCAGTTTTTTAAAGAAACCATATCTATGAATATACGTGGTAGCCTCATAAAATTTATACAGATAGTTAGAAAAATCTCTAAATCACATGCTACAGGCAAAACGCACTTCAAGCATTACTTTATACAGGGTGATACAAAACAGTTTGATTTTTCTTTAGTTTTTTGCTGGTTCTTTTTATCTCTTCAGGATAATACTATTGTTGAAATATATGTGGTGTAATATGTCCTTTATAATGTCAAAGTTTCAAGGTGATTGCTAAAATGTTTTTCCAGATATTTGACAAAACGTGTAAATTCGAAAGTGTCCAAATACTTATTGGTAGATAGTGTACACAAATTAATAATGCCTTTTTCTTTTTTAGCTTGGATGCTTGGTTCTACTATTGCGCGACTGCAAGATTTCATGTCCATTGCGGAAAAGATGTAAGGAATGCAGTTTATGAAATAATTGATATGACAGACTATGTGGCACCACGCTGCCAGCTCGAGTGAGAAATGATGCACCATTTTGAAACAGCTTTTGAATCTGATTTTGCTCAGGCAAACACGGAAAAGCTGCTCTCCCAGGAATTTTGTATTCTCTCTAAACAATGGATGAAAAATAATTTGAAATTCAGTTTGTTTTCTGTAAATGCAAAACATTTTTTTTTTATTTTAGTTTTTAAAATTATTATTAAAAATACTTTTGTTGAAATATATGAGGTGTAATATGTTCTTTATAATGCCGAAATTTCAAGATGATTCCTAAAAAGTTTTTCTAGATATTTGACAAAACGTCTAAATTCGAAAGTGATCAAATACTTATTAGTAGGCAGCATATTTTAACTGACTGAAATTCTTACTATGCAAGATGTAATAAGTTTGAGCTTGTTAAGGCTGTACATCAGTCAGGTAGCTCCTTTTCTCCCTTCCCATGTTATCCAATGGAATTTTCGTTGCTTCGTTTCATAAAAATATCACATTCAAAAATGAATTTTTTCGTATTTTGTTTTTCGAATATTACTCTTTGAACGAGTCGTATTTTACCTTAGTGAGCAATTTTTCGAAAAAATAAATTTATATATTTTACTTAGAGTTCCAAACTCAGAGTTCATAATTTACTTATTGAAATGATATATTTATTTATTTTTTATTTATTTATTTATTTATTTATTATTTTTTTTTCGAAAAATTGCTTACTAAGCTAAAATACAACTTGTTCAAAGAGTAATATTCGAAAAACAGAATTCGAAAAAGTTCATTTTTGAATGTGAGATTTTTATAAAACAAAGCAACGAAAATCCCATTGGATAACATGCGAAGGGAGAAAGGGAGCTATCTGACTGATGTATAACTTAAAAATAAAATGCAGAATTAGAAATAATATATGATCCTAGAAGTAATAAAAATAATAATAATATGGAGAAAAGTAATTTAATAATGTAAAGCAAAAATACAGATTAAGAATACATATAGAGTCTGAGAAGTAACAAAAGTAATATTATGGAAATTATTTTAATAATTGAAATCATTAGCAAAGATTAACATTCTTAACATTATATTTAAAAACAATAATTTAAAAGTACATCGTATATATTGTATAATAAGATTAAAGTCAGTACAAAGTAAAAATTAATATCAATGACTTATAAAACCTACTTAAAACGTTATAAAAATACAGAACTAAGAATGATACAGCATGTTAGAAGCAATAGGAATAATATTAAGAAAAATGTTTTATGATTAAAATAAGTGTTAAAAATAATTTTCTTAAAATTTTAGAAAACCAATATACAGCATTAGAAATTATATACTATCTTATATTTACTGAAAATAATTACAAAAAATGTATTTTAATATTTGAAATCAATGGCAGATAATTTGGAAACCACAAGTTAAGAAAGAGTTTTACAAGGAAAAGAAAATTTATACATATATTTCTTGGTAAATGAAAATAAAATAAAAAATAAAACGGCAAAATTTTAATAGAAATTTTAATATAAGTATATATAATAATACTCATAGTTTGATTTTGTATTTTGTTACATGTTTTGTAAATATAAACTTTCTTGTATCATCCAGGTTTGTATAACCAATACAAATATTTGAATGTGTTTTCCATTTTCTTTCTTTTTATTTAATAATAATAATAATACATATGTATATATATATATAATAAAAATAAAATAAAATAAATATAAATAAATAAAACAGAAGTATATATATATATATATATATATATATATATATATATATATATACATATATAGTTTGAGAGTTGAATTTTCTTCTCCCTAATGACACAACAATAATGTTCCATTCCTCCTCTTACGCTATTGTTGTTTTAGAAAACAAGGAATATATTCTGATACCGCATAATAGCTAGTAGTAGCAGTTTTAAAATAAATGAAAAAAAAAAAAAAAAAGAACTTTTTGACTTATTTATGTTTGTATTTATTTAGTTAGTTTATAATTATAACATTTAAGCAAATAAGAAAACTTTGGAAATAAAATTATAGTACAAATTGCACTAATATATCAAAAGAATTTATAATATTCTATCTCTTCTTAGAATATGGAAGAATGATAAAATATTAGAAATGACACTTTCCTAATTTTCTAATTATCTTTTGTAATTATGAGGGGCGTTTTAGAGCTAAAAACTAGGAAATGTTTCTTCGTAGGTTACTGAAGATTTCATTTAATTTCCTAAAATAATAAATAATAATAAAACATATAAAAAATTGAAAAATAAAATAAATAAACATTGCAAATCACCAATTTAATTTTTATTATATATTTTTAATAATAATCAAAGATTGATATTGCATTTTGTTTTATCTTATTTATATATATCTTGAGAATTTGGCACTTTTGTATGTAAAACAATAGAAATTACTGTATATGCTTTTTTCTTTTTTCATCCAACAAAGAACATAATTTTGTCTTTCATATAGTTCCAGAATTGACAAATGATCGTCTTTCTCCCTAGTGGGGGACAAAGCGCTCTTCCCACATTTCTCATGTTCTTTTCTAGAGAATTTAAGACTTAGGAAATGTAGAATATATTCTTATACCGCATAATGTATTACAGAAGCTGTTTGAATATTTTAAAAGATTAGGAATAAAGAAAGACATTCTAGTATTTGTTAATCATATTTTTATAAATATAACATAAAGAATATGTTTGAATACTTTAATAATAGTATTTTAGTACAACTTCCATGAACGTATAAAAAACTGGAGGAAATATTATGTATTAGAAATGATACCTACTGATTTGTATATTTATCTTTTCTAATAATGCGGATTCGTAATAATATAGAAAAAGTTTCCATTGCAAATCATAACTTATATGATAATATAGATATTTTTATTATTATTATTTTTTTTTTTTTTTTTTTTATATATAAACTAATGGATAACGTAATATGTGGCACGTAACAAGATAACACAAAACTCTTTATATACACATATCATTCTTTTTTTCTTTTTTATTTTTACCCGGAATTGACAAATGGTCTTATTTTCCTCAATGACATTGCGATATTGTCACATTTTTCCTTCCCCTGTATTGAATATTATGGCGTAGAAAAAAATCTGACACAGAAAATCAGATTTTCTTTTCTTGTAAACCAACACAAAATTTTGGGAAAAAGATCAGATAACATAATTCAAGTACAAATCTCGCCAGCATGTAAAAACAATTGGAGGATTAAATAAAATATCACAAATTATAGCTCACTGAACTACATACATATTAGGGTGCATCGAAAAACGCGTTTTTTCTGCAATTCATTTCTAATAGCGCGGAAAACTTGCGCATAGGCGTCATTATAAAGGAAAAAATATTAAAAAATTTTTTTTTCAAAATTTGAAATCGCGCAGAAGGCCTAAAGTTACCAAAAAAAGCAAAATTCCGGTAAATTAAAAAAAAAAAAAAAAAAAAAAAAAATGCAAAAAAATACATTTTTTGTTCTAATAGTGAAAAAAGTGTTTTTAGGAGTGTCCAATGCATACAAAATATAATTAGACCCATTCTTGTTTTACTGAATTCGCGCAAGAAGCCTAAAGTTGCGGGTTGTATCGTAAAAAAACGATATTTCATGATTTCCGACGATCTTTAAACATGTGCCAAAACCCATAAAAGTTTTATTTTTAATTTGTAATAGTGTAAAAACCATTCAAAACCATCCTCCTGTAGCCAAGTTCTCTAATGTGTGGTCTCTCATCCATTATCATAGCCAACATCATATTTTCAGGGTGGCAGAAGAATGCATTCCTTTGAATTACTGGATCAATGATTTGCTTGATATTGTCTGGTAAATGCCTGGTTGTTTTAACTACCTTCAAAATATGCTTCGGTTCATCTTTCACAGCGTAGTTTTTCTTTATATCAAACCAAACAGGTGCATATGACTACAGGAGGATCCTTAAATCCAGAAATGAGCCATCAGCTGAAGGTTATGTAAGAGACTCCAAAATACCTTTAATAAATTTTAGTGCAAACGACTATACCGAAGTAATTGATTGGTCAATCTGCAAGTTAACACCGCCGCCAATACTGTCCAAGATGCCAACTGATTACATTGCTTCTTTATTGAAAGACAAAGCGCTACCAGACTTTAACTACCTCAAATTCCCATGCCACACCCAGTCAGTTGAGATGTGTGTAAAACTGGTTACAGAAGCAGCAGAAAACGTGTGCGGGCATGAAAATCGAGATGGTTATATTAGAGCTACTTTAAAATCAAGTTAGCTGATGCCCACATTTAATTCAAAGTCAGAATTCAATGGGGCTACTATGTAAATAACCTTTTTCCTACAACGAACATATATGCATTGTACAAAGTAAATAGTTACTGTAAATATTGCAAATAAAATTCACCCTGGTTGGTTAGTTGGGTAGGGTGGAGGTGGGACTCGCCTTGCAGCCACGTCCTCGCCGTGAGTCCTGGATCATTTCAGCACAGATTAAATGTTGAAATGAGCTCAGAGCTGCAATATGATATGTTTGGCTAATATATTTTTTGTAAATCACTTGTTTGTCTTATTACAAACCTTAATGTGTTAAAATAAACACTCATCAGATATGGAAAACGGCATTTTTACGGCACTCTATAACTTAACTTATGCTATAATTTAGACCTTTTGTGCGAAACATTTAAGGAATAACAGTTCTGAAAGTATTATTTCTGGATTGGGAATCTATTTTGAATGGTTTTTACACTGTTACAAATTAAAAATAAAACTTTTATGGGTTTTGGCACATGTTTAAAAATCGTCGAAAATCATGAAATATCGTTTTTTTACGATACAACCCGCAACTTTAGGCTTTTTGCGGGAATTCAGTAAAACAAGAATGGGTCTAATTATATTTTTTATGCATTAAGGACACTCTTAAAAACACTTTTTTCACTATTAGAACAAAAAATGTATTTTTTTGTAATTCTTGATTTTTTTTTTTTTTTTTTAATTTACCGGTATTTTGGCTTTTTTGGTAACTTTAGGCCTTCTGCGCGATTTCAAATTTTGAAAAAAAAAAATTTAATATTTTTTCATTTATAATGACGCCTATGCGCAAGTTTTCCGCGCTATTAGAATTGAATTGCAGAAAAAACGCGTTTTTCGATGCACCCTAATACATATATTTTGTATTTATATGGAACATTGGATTTTCTTACAAAGAGTTCAAAATTAAAGAATTCAACCTTACGATTTGATTTCTTCAAAAACCGGCCTATATAATATTTTAAACATATATATTATTTTTTAGAATAATGATCAGAAATTTAAATAAACAACCGAAAAATAATAATATTTAAATAAATTTAAATAAATATTTAAATAATTAAAAAAACTTATTTTTACCTACTTTTAATATTTAATACAATTTAAACACATACATGCAAACACGCATATATATATATATATATACGAAATATAGACTGAAAGAGAAAAAACGTAATGGAAAATAAATAATAAAGATTATAGAAGACTACAATAGTAGAATCATTAACATATTCAGCACGAAAGAAGTTATACGTATTTAACATGTTACATTTACAACTTTCCTCACCAGTGTAAACATTCACAGTGAAAACCTAATACGAATTTTATATAAAGTTGAATTGTATTTCTTAACTTCATTCTGGAAAATAAATATGTATATATATATATATATATATAAATATATATATATATATACTATGAATTTTACTGTTTCCTCAGTTTATATGAATATATATATATATATATATATATATACATGCATGAAAAAAAATTATTAAAAGCATAAAGAAAATTATTTAAGAAAATGAATGAATAATGTGCAATAAAAATATTTTTTTTTTCTTCTTTTTTAATAAGAAAATGTAATAGGCAAGTAGAGTTAATCTTATGTTTATTTTAAATCCATAAAAATATTTACATTGATTAATAATCGCTACTACATAACTAGAAAATTAATGAATGAGGAATGATATAATAAAAAATGCAATACAGAAAAAAAAAAAGAAAAATATTGTTGGATTTGAGTAACTTCACGCAAAATTCCATTAAAAAAAACCCATTTTTTATTTTCAAGTAACTCTAATTAACACGCTTTTATTAGCTTCACCTGGATGTATGTATGTTTGTATGTGTGTTTGTAACTGCTCTGGAAGCAAACAATAAATTTATATTCTAAAAAAATACAGTCCCTACGTGAACGATGTGGCGTTGGGGTAAGGCTCCGCGCTACGAACCTAAAGGTCCAGCGTTGATCCCAGTCAGGGGAAATTTTTTAAAAATGGTTTTTGTTTAATTCTAAGTTATTTTAATTAAAGATTTAAATGTATTTAAATATTATGGTGTGTCACTCATACGATTTTCTCTTACCCTGCATTTTAATACTAAGATAAATATTTTGTGCTTTTTTAGTTCACATTTCTATAAAAGCGTGTTCTTTAATTTTTTAATTCTATAATATTATTGTTTTGCAATAGCACAATTTTATTATTCTGTTGTATTCATTAAATCATCAATATTTTATTAACCTTAATTTTATTAACTGTAATTTTTAAACTTTCTTCATAGAAAATACATTAAATCTGTTTAATTATATAACACACTAGCAGGCTTTGCCCGCTTCGCTGGACACTATATTTAAATGATTTCTTTGTAACTGAATATATTTCGATTGGCGACTATTTTCGTCACAGCTTAGTATGGGACCTCCTTGGCAATATCAAAAATTTTTTAACCTCGAATCTGTACAACAAATCTATTATTAAAACAAATATTTTCGAAAATAGTCCAATAGCTGGTGTTAATCCTTCGAATATTCTGGAAACAGTTGAAGCTGTTACTCGTACAGTATAAGTCATTATTCGATGAATGTTCTGGGACAGTCTAAAAAATAGTCACTCTTTCCACAGGAGTAAAGCAAATACCGTCAACTACACCAGAGCAAAAATTTTTGCTCACTCACGAAAAATGTCCAGTTGCTTAGAGCTCAATCCCTAAAGTGCAGTGACTCAGAATAGGTCTCTGAATAACTCTGGATCACAGTGATTACATACTTTTTCGCAAAAATCAACTCACACATACTTATAACTTTTGGCGATGGGGCTTGGAGATGACTCCATCGAGAATCCCTTGGTAAGCTCAAGGTCTACGTTCCCGTGTGTCGGAGAGCTTCGAAACATCGGGAACCCTAAACTATCATTTTTCACCAAATTTGGTCGCGCACTCGCCAAGTTTGTCTCCAAGACTATACTTTCTATTAAACATATCTTTATTTAGTTATTTAAATATTAATTTGAATTAATCAAATATTTTTGCCTGACAGCGTGGAAGTGCAGCCATACACAGCAGCTCATTTATTTGTATGTTAAATTAGCGTAGTGATTGGTATATAAAAAAATAAATAAGTAACTAAACATTATCGTGCTACACAACTTTATTATATCTCTCTCTTGGCGGCTTTTGAATTTTTGTCGCCATATTAGCAATTTTTTTTTTTTTTTTTAATAATTTCTTGCATAAAAATAGAAACCGTTTTATCGGACACCTTTTCGTTAACGTATAAGAACCCTACATATTCTGTTTATTTTATTAATTGTTTTTAGGTTTAAAATAGTGCTTGATGAAATAAATTTTCTAATCTTAGAACTGCACTTTTTTTTCTATAAAATTATCTACTCAGATAAAAATAGATCATTTATGTGACTACTATTTCAGTTTATTTTTTTCGTTTTGTAATATTTTATAAATTTTACATTTTTCTTGAACTACCTAGATGAAAATCGCTGTTACTAAATTAAACCTCTTTTATATATTTCTTGAACTACCTAGATTAAAATCGCTGTTGCTAAATTAAACCTCTTGGCGAAAAATGTTCGGTGTACTTCCACGTAACAATTTAAAAAATCACCCAGGAGGATCTATAAGTGAAACTGATTTTAGTACAACATATATTAGCATCGTAAACTATATTAGCACTTTATCAATGTGTAAAAGAAATTTTAAATTAAAAATGACGTCAATTTTTGTGAGATGCATAATTTTTTTTATTATTATTATTATTATTAATTATTGTTCACCTTTAGATAAATGTACTTATTTTCCTTTTGGAAAAAAAATAAACTCGTATTTTTTTTGGCAACAATTAAGTTATCGATAAAATTTAAATGGCTATTTTTTTGCTATTATTAGCTTACAAAATTGGTATTATATGCATAAAAATAACAAAAAAAAAAAAAGATTTTTTTCGGAATAAAGGGCAGCCAACTTTCTAAGTTAGGGTATAAGCTATCTCCATAACAAATTTTATCGAAATCCGTTGAGCAGTTTTAGCGTGAAACTCAGTCAAATAAATTCACGGACATTAACATTTATAATATATATAAGATTATATATAAATAGTTTTTATATGTCATTTGGTAAAAAAGAAAATTTTAATTTAAAATAAGTAACCTCATCCTGTCTATCACACAATTAAAAAATTCTTTATGCATATATGTATTTAAATTTTAGAACTTTTTTAAAATTAAATATAAGATAAAAGTCCTGTCTGTGTAAATTGAAATTTCTAGACTTCAAATGTGTCTCAATTCAGAGGAAATAAATGACAAAAATTAATCAATGCAAATATGTCTACTTTTAGTCATGTCTGTCACGCTATATTTTTCCCTTGTTAAGTGCAGTTATTTTTTCTTAGGTGAAAAGTTTTGTGTTATTTATAAGTAAGACATACATATATATCGGCACACCATAATTCAATAAGATAAATTAATATTTAGTATTTAAATTAGGATATGAGAGCTGTATGGTACACTGAGAAAAAATTCTGTAACTGACATCTATAATCTAAACTGTGGCTTTAGAAAAAATTGTCCCATGTCATCCTTATAAATTCTAATCCCCCTAGAAACCCCTATTAGAGTTCTAGAGCGTTTGCCTATATTTTAGAGGTTAAAGTTATTTAAAAATCTCTGCAAATAAATGCAAAGACAAGGGGCGAGTTTCAGCAACTATAATCTTGGTTTATGACCCAATTCTAGAAAATTGTTTCCTCATCTACAGGGTGTGGCAGCTACTTGAGAACACTCAATATAGGTGCCACATTTTCCTGTGTGTTTTAGTAACGTAGCTTTTTTCGTTCCTGATAAACATGCCAGAACCAACTCTTACTCAGGAAATGAAGAGGTATGCCGTTATTGTCTCCTTGGCTGCAGGGCACTGCGATTCAGAAATTGCTGCATTCTTGAAGGTCGCCCGATCATTTGTTTACAAGTTTCGGAGAGAATTTGGAGCTGCAAAGGGTGATGCGGCCACAGTTTCGCAAAGGAAACGACACTGTCGACGTTCTGACAGAATTCGTCACCCGTGTCCAAGCTGCCTTCGATGAGGACCCTGGGAATTCGATGAGGGCACTCGCTAATGAGCTGCAGGTTAATGAGGCTATTATCCGAGTTGTGATTTGTGAGGACCTCCTTTACAAATCATATGTGATGCGGAGAGGGCAGTTCATGTCCGAAAGGACCCAGGTTAACTATTTGACCAGAACAAGCGCCTTCTGAGCAAGCTAAAACATCCTGAGGAGACAGGACTGCTCTGGTTTTTCTCAGATGAGAAAAACTTTCTTCGGGACCAAAAGGTGAACAGCAAAAATTATCGGCGGTTGTGTAAAAGCCCTGATGAGGTACCGATGGACATGTATACCAAATTTCCAGCATCAGTGATGGTGCTTGGGGTTGTTAGTAGTGAAGGAGATGTGATGCCTCCGCATTTTTTCTGAAAGTGCCAGAGTCAATGCCAGGGCTTATACACAGGTGTTAGAAAGATTTGTCGAACACTGGATCACTACTGTAGCACGTGGGATCCCGTATGTTTTCCAACCACACTGGGAACCCTCCCATACAGCCAGAACAAACCAAGAATGGATGGCCGAGAATTTTCACAATCATGTCACATTAAGACTCCTATATGATAAGAGCTGGCGCAGTGTCCTCCATTTTCTAGACGGACAGTGTCCGCCGCCGCCGAAAGTGTGGAGGCAGAAAAAGCTAGTTTACCTGATTAGTGTTGTTATCGCCTTTAAACTTCTATACAGATCAAGTGAGCTAGAACTTCTTATCACGAAACAAACAAGTTGGCAATTTTAAGAACATCGCCAACATTCTCAAAACTGCAACCCTTCACGTTAAAAGAAATGTAATATTAAAGTTAATTTTAAAAGAATTTAAAGTAATAACTTAAAAAAAAAACAGTACATTCATATTAAATTTGTCAAACAACTTTGAAAATAAAATGAAGTAATTTGAAAATAAGGGAAATCTTACGCTACAAAGTTGTGCTCCTGCTCCGGGTATCCACGAGTTACATCTGCAATTTATAATCTACTATTTCCTTCTTCCTGGATTAGATGAAAATATAAACAGGCGGTGCCCTTTTGTGGAGTTATTCGTGCAATTTATTGCCGAAAAACCACCAATAATAAATCGTCAGCCGGTCTTGTGGGCTAGAAAATGGCGGATTTGTCAGACTATCTATGTAGAAATTCTATATCACACCGAACATCCCCCCCCCCCCACACACACACCAGCTCCCCAGATCTCAATCCAATGGACTACTATGTGTGGGGCGTAGTTGAGAGGACTCCAATCGTCGTTCCTACAACATTCTTGGAGCTCTCAGAGCTGCTTTTTTTGATGCAATGGAAAAAAAATCCTAATACACATCTCAATACTACCTGTAGTCGATTTCGTCAGCGTACAGAAGCTGTTATTGTCGCTGATGGAGAGTTCATTGAATGATGTCGTCCTTTGTGTATCTGATCATCTGTACGGAACTTTAATATGTAATAAATGCTCTTATTCCTTTCTTTGTTCCTTTTTTTCTATGGACATTAATTTGTTCTCAAACAGCTGCCGCACCCTGTAGAAATGTATAGACTAGAAATACTCGATGATTTCGTCTATTCAGCTTATTGGCATGCCTTCTGAGCATAGCTCATAAATGTATTTTTCTAGTTAAGGGATTTTGAAAATGACCACTTATTCATTCTAGATGAAGGCGGTATACTTGTTTTTCTCAGTGTATCTTGTCTATTACAAATGAAATCAACCATTTATGTTCACTAAGCATTTCCCTATGTGACTTTCACGACGAAACCACATTTTTACAGAATTACTAGACGGAATTTAATGTTATGGAATGTTTGCTTTAAATTAGTTTTACGGTTTTTCTACTGTATTATTTCTTCTTCTAATAAATTATTTCGGAGAACGAATTACTAAAAGTTTTTGTGCATCAGTTTAAAGACATTTAATCAAACGAATGCGTCGAATTTTTTTTTTTTTTTTCTTGTAAGTCTTTAATTTGTTTAGAAATATAAATTAGTGATGTATCAAAAATATCGTTATATTGTGGTTAATTTTTATCTGCAAAATTATAAACATTTAAAATGTAAAGATCACTACATTATTTAAAAGATTAAAAATTTATTCGTATGTTAATTTAACCCGTTAGCAGTCGCATATCGGTCTTTTTGCCCCCATCGCTTATAAATTCCTCCTGCAGATCACCCCTTAAAAATAAATTGAGGAAACTCTGTGTACCTGATCTTGGGTGGATGTCCTCTAACATAGTATGTTTTCAAGTCATTCCTGCTATATTTGAAGCAGTTAAAACATTTTACTTCTCAAATCGGTCTATTTGACCGCGACGCGACCACTAACGTTGATTCAATTTTCTCCCCATTTCCAGTTTTTCAGACAGGTTAGAGTTTTCGGGGAAAAGTTTGCGTGAATAAAAGACACTTCATCTTTTTCTACTGGCTTTCTTTCGGCTTTCCCCCAACACCAAACAGTGGCGGCAAAAATACCGACACGCGACTACTTGCGTTATAAAAAATTGACGCGGCTACTCTTCGGTTAAGTTGTGTTTTGTACTGTAATCCGATTACGATTCTCATTTTGATTATTATATAATTTTAAAATATAGATTCTGTGAAGAAAAAAATAAAAAAATAAAAAAAAAATAAAATGAATACATAAATAATATTATTGATTGAATTGCGTTTATGCAAAAGTAAATATGCATGTTTGAATTTCTTTAAAATTATCAATTACGAATATTTTTGATGAAACTTGTCTTTACCATCTGGGACATTGATTTATGAAATAAACATAAATACATGATAATATCTGATTGTTGAAGAATAAGTTGTTAATTAAGAATTGATTAAATTAATTGAAGTTGAGTTGCCTGCTCTTGTCTGATAAGGATTCTTGTTTTCATAAAATATAAACTTCTTCTTAAGAATGTTGATTCGATGATGAAAAATGTAAAATGATAAGTAATCATGTTTATATAAATGTAAACACTTGTATTTAAATTTGTTGGAAAATATTAGCTATAAATTTATTTGATAAAACTCGTGTTTACCAAAACGTGTGTTTTGAGACATTGTTTTGGATAATAAATATACAGATATGATAATATTTATTCATTGAAATGAAATATGTTAATATGACAGTTAAGAATTTCTAAAATTAATGTTTATTTTTATTCCTTGCTGTTTAAAAATTATATTTGGGTTTGATGAAAAGATTGAATTAATATAAAAAACAATAGATAAATTATTGAAAATGTATATAAAAGTTTTGTTTTAGTTTTTTATTCTCAAGATATATTTATGTATAGGCCATAATAAAAATCAATTATAATATATATCAATAAATGATAGTAAAACTGCCCTATATAAATGGATTTTGCAATTTTTAGTCTAAAATACTTATAATCTTATATACTTATAATCTTAGTTACTCAAACTAAAAATTTTCCAAGTGGACGATTATTTGCGATCAATTTAACTGGAATGATGAGACTACAAGATATTTAAAACCACGTTAAACGAAACATATATTATTTTATTTTTAAATTTAGCAAATAATATGTTTTATAAAAGTATTTTTTCTATATCATATATTGATAAACATCATTAAAAAATTGTTTTTTTAGTACGACAGGACTATTTCTTTCAATCTGGCATTTTGCGTCGTTACCAATTTATAGTGTTCCACTTCGAAAATGCCTGCCAATATCCAATTTTACCATTTAATGTCTTACTCTATCTTAAAATATTTTGTGAAATTCGTAAAACATTATGTATATATATATATATATGTTTTTTTCACTTCCCATCGGTGAGGTTCAAATTCACAACCTTCGGGTTCGTAGTTGTGCATTCTGACCCAACGGGTCTCGGCTGAATATTTCCTGATTATTTAGGCTAGAATTTTCAGATTTTTTTTTTTCTTAAAGGGTGTTAAATACAAATATAAGTGGTCCTGTCGTACTAAATTCCATAGTTTTCTAAGTTTTTTTTTTTTTTTTTTTTTTTTTTTTGAAATAATATATTGTTTAATGAATTTTGAAGCTCATTATTTGAAATAAAAACCTCGATTTACATTCAATAGAAGGGAGTTCTGAAATCGTAAAAAATTACGACTACCAGTTTTCAAAAAATTTACACCTTTTAAGAGGGCCAGAACCATATTTGACCAATTTTAGAAAATGTCTGCCGTGTGTAAATAATTGACAAAAAATTGTGGCAACTCTAGCTCAAGAACTAACACTCAGTATTTCGTGAAAATGTATACGCAGTTGCATCTTGACATAAATTAGTTACTAAATATTCACAATACAAAATATTTCTAATGAATCATTGTAATATTCAAAATAATTACTTATAATAGTAATAGGAAAAGTATTTTGTGCGTTTAGGAACAACGCTTCCCTGTGTGGTGGGGAGTCTCAACCTCAAAGGGATTGTAAGTTTTCAATTTGAGTATTTTTTCAAAAATAACTCGTCAACTCCTTCAAAACGAAAGGTTTAATTTTAGATATGCGAAAATTTTAAATAAATCAATTTTTTTATTAAAAAATAAATAAATAAATAAATAAAAAAATCTGAGTTGTCGTTTGGAGGATATAAATTTTACTTTCTCTCGTGATTTCGTGTTATTTTAGTATAATACTTCTTGACGATAAAAATTATCTATCATTAAGGAAAATAAATTTACTAGATAATAATTTTAAAAAAACAATGTCTACTGCATAGGAAAATATAAAAGAAAGTTTTAAAACAGCTTCAACATATTATTATTATTATTATTATTATTATTATTATTATTAGTATTTTAATGAAATGAAATTATTTCTTATAAAATACATATAGATATAGCAATTTTTAGTAAATTTACTGAATATATATTATATATATATTATTATTATTATTATAATTATTAAATTTATTGCCATTAGATTATTATATTTGCGATCTATGATTATTATTATTTTGTGTGCGCGTGATATATGTATATATATAGGGTAAGCACATCAGAGATTGACACTTTTAGAGCAATCTCTGGTGTTTTTAATGTTCTACTCACCAGAAAATATTTTTAGAAATCTTAAGTTAGTACATATGGCATGAAAGACATCCAGAACCACAAATATGTTAAAATATATACATTTGATAACAAATATTTTTTTGTAATGAATTTTTATTTGACACCCACTCAATGTTCCCGTAATTCACACTGCCAGTTTTTCATTTTATCAGTAATTGGTCCCCTATGTTCCAGTGTTTGACATAAATTGTTAAAATTATTATATGTAAAATATATGATTTTATTATTTTTATTATTTATTATTTATTTCGGGATAGATGTCAATTACTGGAGCATGCCGATTGTTGGAACACCTACCCTATATATATATTACCTTAAAAATATCGCGGAATAAATTAAGTCAATGCTTAAAGGATTATAAAAATCTTTTCTTGTATTTTATCTGCACAAAAGATGAAAAAGTCAAAAAAGGCTATCGTAACATATTTAAACCGTCCCAAAAATTACATTACCTTATAAAACAGATAATGTTGCATTATTCAGTTCGTTGCGTTATTCAGTGGAATGCACGCTACAGGGCGTCTGGCTCGGAGCTGTCCTTGAAGTAACCGATTTGTAACAGTTCGTTGTGTCACTGTGGTGCCAACTGCAGCTGGAATTTCAGCTGCAGACGCAGTACGATTACCCACAGCCATACGCCGAACACGGCGGTCTTCCCTCTCAGTAGTGCCACGTGGCCGCCCAGAACCCGGTCTTCTTGAGGCAGTACCTTCCCTTGACCCACTCATGCACAGTGGATACATTCCTGCCAATGGCTTCTTCGTCTTCTTAGAGGCATCCTTGACTAACATTAACCCACTAAGTGAAATCTCAACTGTAAATAACGATCACGAACTTTACAGAGCTTATTTAAAGCAAACCTCATTTGCTTGTTCATAGTGTCGCTACTAGCGCCACACTTATGCGCGTAGCTTGAAATTTGAATCGACGTCATCTTTCAGATGTATAAACACGCCTACCAAATTTCGTTTATCTAGCACAGCTACTTCCTGCTGTTGAGATTTTTTTTCCCATCAGTGTATATATATATAAATAATGCATAAAATAAAAAATAAAAAAAATATCAGCGACTGACATTTAGAAAATATATTGTTACTCTAGTAAAAATAGTTACAAGTCATCCTTATAAATTCTAGTTACATTTCTAGAGTGTTCTAGAAACTCTTATTAGATTTCAAGAGCGTTTTCTTACGTTATCGTGGTGAAACTTATTTAGACATTTTTGAAAATAAATGCGATAATAAGAGGCAAATTTTAGTAACTATAATATATTTTTTGAAGAATTCTAGGAAATCAAGAGAGAATTTCTAGCAATAAAAAGTATTCATAATAATCATATTATTGTTTCTCCATCCATAAAATTATTGACTAGAAATTTTCGATCATTTCGTCCCTTTAGTTTATTTGTTTACCTTGCTCAAAAATTTATATTTCCAGATTACGGATTCAGAAAATGACTACTTATTCGTTGTAGATCTAGACGCGCTATATATTTTTCTCAGTATACAAAAAATTTAATTCAAGAAAAAGGATTTAACATTTGAAATGTAAAAATTTTGTGATACATACATAACACACATAACAAAAACCAGATGTATTTTTCATGACTCATCTTTATAATTCAATTGTTCTAAATTGAGACTCATATGAAAATCGTTATTTTAATTCATACAAATAATCAAAATAATATACAAATGTTTTATGTTATAGTAAATTATGTTATAGTATTTAATATAGTTGATATGTTAATAACTGAGTTCGTTGAAAGGGAAAAAATTTTAGTTTGACCACTCTCGTATAAAGTTAACCATAATCCTTTAAAATTATGTACTAAATAAAAGTTTACTTTGTTATATTTACTGTTTTAGTGACATTTTGTAAACTCTACATCATAATTAACAAACACAAAAATGTACTGTTTACTGCGCGGCTTATTTTCTTTCTCTACTAATCCTTATTATATAAAAGAAAATGCACATTTAATGTACAAAATATATTATAAAAGAATTGTTTAACTTTAAGACTCTTTCTAATTAATGGAAAGAAATGCTTTGTACAGTTTTGTACCTTTTATTTATTTATTTATTTATTTATTTATTTTTAAGAAGCTATTTTTTTTTATTTGGTCCGCTTAATAAATTTTTAATCATCATTACAATATTTTATACAAAGAACTATTTTAAAGTACATGAAAGAGAAAGAAAAAAAAAAAAAAAAACTAAGAAATCAAGAAAATGTACATTACTTTCTTTTCTGAGTAATAAAAAATATGTTTCATTAATAAGTTAATTAATCAATTACTTTTACATGCAAATCTTTTAAATTATTTCTTACTAGATTAAAAACTAATTAAAATTTTTATCTAAATTGATTAATATATTTTTTCAGTTTAAATAAACACTGTAATTGATTTAATTAAATAAGAATAGAAATTTACTGTTAGGTCATTTGATCAATAATTGTGAAAATAACAATGTCGTTTTTTGTACATTCAATGTAATTTAATATTGGGTGTGTGAATATAAAAATCAGAGTTCTGTGCTATTAATATGTAGTAAATAAATAACGGTGCTATTACTGTATTTAGTATTAGACAAACTAAACTCTTGTTAAGTTTTAAATAGTTTGAATTTCTAATGGCACACATTTTTACCCAAATAAATTTGTTTGTATTAATCACAGATTATTTATTTATTATAACAGGCATCATTCTTGACTATAGGAAAGAAAAAATTGGATGTGTACGTATATATATATATATACTCTCCTCTTCAAAATATAAAATAAATAAATAATAATAATAATAATAAAATAAATTAATAAATAAATTATCTCTATATAAAGAATTACAAAGTGCTTCACATTCAAAATATTATTTAAATTAATTATAAAGGAATTTTTAAAAATATCTTAATATATATAAATCTCGTGTCACAATGTTTGTCCTCAATGGACTCCTAAACCACTTAACCGATTATAATAAAATTCGCACACCATGTGCAGTTCGATCCAACTTGAGAGATAGGATAGTTTAAATCTCAAATTATAGTCGCAATTTTAATTTATTGCTAATTATTTGTTATAATTTCAATATTTCATTATTTCAATTTCTAATTATGATTAAATTATTTTGAATACATCATTCGAAAGATATTTTAAAGTTCTTTTAAATTATCGAAAGTTTTCACCAGATTTACACGTTTTGAGGTGTCCTGAATCAGTTTTCTTTTATATCTCAGAAATTAATTTAAAAAAATTTCATAAGTAATACATCATTTGAAAGCTTTGTTGACTTGATACACATTTTAAAGTACTTTTACATTATCGAAAATGGAATTCGAGATTTCACCCGATTTACACGTTTTGAGGTGTCCTGATTAGGTTTTTTTTTTTTTTTTTATCTCAGCTACTAATTAATATAATTTTATAAGTAATAGATCATTAGAAAGCTTTTTTTGATTTGGAATCGAACAGTGGATTACAGAAATTTCTACCGCCAGATGGCGCTGTAATACATTCAAATTTCAATATTTCAATTTCTAATTATGATTAAATTATTTTTAATGCATCATTCGAAAGATATTTTAAAGTTCTTTTATATTATCGACAGTTTTCACCAGATTTACACGTTTTGAGGTCTCCTGAATTAGTTTTCTTTTGTATCTCAGCTACTAATTAAAATAATTTCGTAAGTAATACATCATTAGAAAGCTTTTCGAACAGTGGAATACAGAAATTTGTACCGCCAGATGGCGCTGTAATATTTTAAAATTTCAATATTTCAATTTCTAATTATGATTAAATTATTTTTAATACAGCATTCGAAAGATATTTTAAAGTTCTTTTAAATTATTGAAAGTTTTCACCAGATTTACACGTTTTGAGGTGCCCTGAATCAGTTTTTTTTTTGTATCTCAATTATTAATTAAAAAAATTCATAAGTAATGCATCATTTGAAAGCTTATTTTAGTTGATACACATTTTAAAGTACTTTTGCATTATCGAAAATGGAATTCGAGATTTCACCCGATTTACACGTTTTGAGGTGTCCTGATTAGGTTTTCTTTTGTATCTCATCTACTAATTAAAATAATTTCATGAGTAATACATCATTTGAAAGCTTTGTTGATCTGGAATGGAACAATAGATTACAGAAATTTCTACCGCCAGATGGCGCTGTAATATTTTTAATTTCAATATTTCATATTCTAATTATGATTAAATTATTTTTAATACATCGTTCGAAAGATATTTTAAAGTTCTTTTACATTATCGAAAGTGGAATTCGAGATTTCACCTGATTTACAATTTAAAGTGTCCTGATCAGGTTTTCTTTTGCATCTCAGCTAATTGAGTAAGACCGTTCAAAATTGGTATATGCAAGTTAATTAGGAGGGGCTGGAACGGTGGGGAAGGAATAGGCGCGCAGCGCGCATGGGTTTGGGACCCGGTGCGAGTTTTTACCCGATGATAAAAGATTTTTTTAAAATTTAATTTTCTTAATAAAAGTTTGAGTTGAGAAGGAATATGCGTGTACAGCGCACGTATATCCTCAAACGTGCGCGCGCAGCGCGCATGGGTCTACGCTGCCGAAGGCAGTGGCGTCCCGGTGTGAGTTTTTACCCGATGCTAAATGATATATTTTTTAATTCCTTTTCTTGAGAATGAAAGTTTATGAGTAATAACATGGAATTTTGAGAAGTCATAAGGATGGTGAAGGAATACTTGCGCGCAGTGCACGGGTCTACGCTGCCGAAGGCAGTGGGGACCCGGTGCGACATTTTTCCTGATCAGATTTTTTTTTTCTTTTTTTATCACATGATAAAAATTAATGCAATTTTGAGAATTCATTAATTATTGTGATTCATTTAAAAATAGTGACCAGCGAAGCGGGCGTAGCCTGCTAGTAAATTTATAGATTGGGGCATATGAAAATACAGTCTTTGTTCCTCTTGTGCTTGTTACTTATTACTAATTTGCTGCGATGTGTTATTTTCGATTCAATTTTTTAACAAATGCAATCAAAGCTTGAAAAAAAAAATATTTTGCGTTTTTAAATTTCTTTATTGATCTGCTTATTAGTTTTAATGTTTTTTTATGACCAAGTTTTTATGACCATGTTATGAATTAATTATATTTGGTAAGCATTAAACAGTGAGAATTATATATATTGAAATACACATATTTAAAGAAACCAAAGTTTGAGAACAAACAACCTTCGAAACATTTGAAACGATAAACTAGCTCAACAAAAATCTTAACAGAAAAGCATAAACTGAAACAAAATTTATAAAAATGTAATTTAAGAAATTTAAGAATGGAAGGAGCAGGCGGCAAAACTTGCGACTTGCATGTGGGATTAAACTAGTTTTATGCCGGCAACACTCCCCCAGCCTGCCAAGACCAGAATAAACTACAAAATACTCTGAAAATATACATTAAACTGCAGTTGCCATTCTGAAACTCAACCGCCACCAACTTCGATAACTGACATTAATTCACTTCGGTAATTTTTATTTTTTATAAAACCTTTGAGCAAAATTTAATAAACTTAACCGGATAAATTTGATCAATAGCTTGCTTGTAAACACTCAAAATGTCATTAATTTTATCAGAAGTTTCTGAACTCTATTTACACGACTAATTATATTAATATAATAGCAGGCTTTGCCAGCTTCGCTGGTCACTAAATTTAAAGGAAACTCTTTTCTATATAGCTTTATAAAAATAAAATAAAATACTAAAATTACTCAAAAGCTCGCTTCGGATCCCTGCTGCCTTCGGTAGCGATTTGGTCATCCGCTAAAACTCGGGCGCTTGTCCCTATTACCTGAGACAATGGTTTACCAATAGGCTTCCATTAAGTCCTTATTAGATAACAGTTTCGAAATAGATAGTATCGAAAAAAAATGAAGTATCCCCTTTATATTTGAATCCCAGTTACATATGAACAACACTATACGTGGTGCACATAATATTTGCTTTTACGTTATTTCCTATATGTTTATTTTGTTTATCCCCGATCAACCATAAAAATGATAACAATTTCACGCTAAATATTATAATATGCTATGACCGGCTACGTCTGTTGCATGAGACAATTAATTTTTTGTGGTTATATATAATTCATGGTTTGTAAGCATGATCATAGTACCGCCTTAATATATCTCTCTTTGGCGACTTTTGAATTTTTGTCACCATTTTAGATTTAATCCCTTGTAAAAATAAGACTTAATACCTTGTAACAATATGCTATGAGCGCTATTTCTGCCATATTTTAGACAACTAAACTTTTAATGGTTATATATATTTCCCATTAAACATATTTTTATTTTCATTTATTTATTTAAATATTGATGAAATTTGAACTTTAATTTGGTCTAGTGTTGTACAGACTGTATACTATATGTTTGTGTTTGTGAAAGAAAATTTAAAAAAAATTCAAAACTGCAATTTTTAATCCCACTTAAAAAAACAAACAAGTGACTTAATTAGAAGCACATTAAAAAAAAAATTCCAAACGGTTTCCACACAATCTCCTTCTCTTGCCACCTAAAATACATACATTAGTTAATTTTAAAAAATCTAATTGTCCTATCGATAAGCTGTTTAATCCGTTGGATTCACAAAACTTGCATCTTTCATTTGGTATCTTATTTGTAACGATACGACTGATATTTCTAATTTTTTTTAATTTACTTTCCTCATTTTAAATAAATGTAATTTTTCTTGTTCACGTTTTTTTTTTTTTTTTTTCTGTCGAAAAAATAATGATAATTTTTTTGGCAACAATTAAATTAAGGAATAAAATTAAATATTTTAAATAAATCTAATTTTTATTGTTCAGGTTTTTTTTTTTTTTTTTTTTTTTTTTTTTTTTCTGTCCAAAAAATAATGATAATTTTTTTTGGCAACAATTAAATTAAGGATTAAAATTAAATGGCCAATTTATCAGTAATTAGAAAGTTTTTATTTTAACATTTTAACACGGAGTAATATTAATAGGAGTTGAAGGTCCAATGGGAGAAAGCTACGAAACTGTGATCTAAATTTTTGGTAAATATTGAGGGCGCCACTTGTCATTCCTCCCTACCTCGGCACGGATATACTGTTGTTTTCAATAGAATTTTGCTGAAGTACATTTAAAATTTTTTATTTTAAGCAATTTAATTTCTTTGTAAGTTCTTAAAACTGCATAATTCAGATGTTTCAAATAAATGCTTCGTTCCTAGTTGTAAAACAGGCTATGATAGTGATAAGAAAAGAAAAAAAAAGCCCTAGGAGAAAAATAAAGTCTGAGTTCGTGTTTTCTGCACCTGAAGTAAGTTTATTTTTTTTCTTTACAAAATTTCATCCATTCTCCTTCCTCCCAATTGTCTGTTTTAGCTAGCTTCGGTTCATAAGAATCGTCATTTTTTAAAAGCTTTCTTTCAAAGTAAAAGTAATATAAAATGGCTCTTAAAAAAAACATGTTTGTTAGAATACTGTATTTAATGAAATTTGCTTTCAATCGAAATTTTTTCAGCTTGATATTATTTTTAAAAGAATAATTAAAACGAGACATTTCCCCATTGAATAACATTGCGGAAGCTGGAGAGAAGGAAGGATTGCACGCTGGCGCCATCTGTAAACATTAGAAAACAACATCACAAAATTTCAGCGTTACCTTCTTCTCCTGTCTTATTACTCCGTGCATTTTAATTAATTAAAAGAAAACTAAAACAAAATTCGAAAATCGGGCTTCGAGGTGCATCAGGGGAGGTCATTACGAACCACCATGCAAATTTTTGTAGCTCAGCCATCAGCCGTTTTCTTAAAAAGCTCTGGAAACCATACACAATGACACACACACAAACATCTTTTTTTATTATATGTATAGATATATATTTCTGAAAACTGAATATATATATATATAATTTTATTTATTTACTTATTTTGCAAAAATCAGATAAAAAAAATGATAACATATATTTATCTTTTAAATGCTTATAAAGTCAAATTTAAATCCTATTATTTTATATGTTTATAAAAAAATGAGTCTTTCAATTACCGAAATTTAACTTCTGAAATGCTTAGTGTACTTAAAGCATGTCTCAATCCTTAATTTTAGGATTAATTTATTAATCGGGGATTAACCTTTTAACTAAGGATTAATCTTTCGATGATCGTGTAATTAATTGAAATCATGAACGACAATAGTGAATCACTCAAAGCAAAAGAAAATATTATTATTATTATTATTATTATTTTGTTATGTTACCAAGTAAGACAAAATTTGAAACTTAGATTAAAAATATTTTTAAAATATATCTATATATCTATATATCTATATCTATATCTATATCTATCTATCTATATATATATATATATATATATATATATATATGAGCTTAATTATTCCATTTTTCATGATGTAAGCCGTATTTTTTACTTTCTCTTACCCATAAGGTAGAGAAAGTATTGCTTTTGGGTCAAATTTTCGAACGCGATATTTTGTTAAAAAATAATGTTTCAGCAAATGGTCTCTGTGTATGTACGTGTGTCTGTGTGTCTGTCTGTTATCAGAATATCTCAAAAACAAATTATGGCAGAAAGTTCAAACTTGGTATTCTAAATGTGTATCATATATAGAGATCCTACAGTAAGCTTTTCGTTAAGATCAAGCAAACGGTTCGTGTACAGGGACAATCAAGAGAATTTTAATACATTACGTCTATGGGGGAAATTTCAAGTAAGTAGAGTTTAACGTCTATAGACTGCACTAAACCAAATGAAACGAATAAATATATTTTGTAATAGAGATAGTTAACTGGGAAAAAAAAATTGTGTATGTAGGAGCCTCGCCTCCCCCCTCGAGGGGAGTAAATTTTCATGATGGGTATCTTTCAGCTCGCTAATACTTTTAAAACGAATGGTTGAACCATTGATCTGCGATTATTTAAAACAAAGTTATCGATTTTTTTTTTACTTTTAACGAAAAAAAAAAAAAAAAAAAAAAAAAAAAACTTACCTTAAAAAAAATCGTATCATTTTTTTTTTTTAATATTGAGAATACAATGGACTTTTTTTTGGATATTTTGTGTTATACTACTTCTCTAATATGGAAATCGTCTGCATTATCATAAAAGATAATTTTTTTAAATAATAATTTTAATGAATTATTTTTTAAAAACAGAATTATTTTTTAATAACCGAATTAAATTCTATATAAATGTAGGTGCGTTAATGAAACGGGGGGTTACCGCTAATGAAACGGGGGGTTACCGTTAAAGGCTACCGCCCCCCCCCCCCCATCTCACATAGAACTAATTATCATATAAAACTCTTCAGAAGCCTAATATGTATTGTTTAACACAGGTTTACATAACAGTACTCGTTATCTTACCTTTTAATCTGCAACCTGTATTTATAGTAATAAATTTCAGGGTAAGAGAAAGTCATGTGAGTGACACACTAGATTATTTTATTTAAATGTAGAATAGTATAAAACTCATGTTTTAAAATATTGAAAAATTGATAACCTTTTAACATGTTTTTCTATTATACATATTTCTGTTTTTAGCAGTACAACCCGTCTTTATGCGTTCTTCTTAACGTTATATTATTTAACAAAACGCATTTCTGTATTTGTGATTCAGTAATTTAAATTTTACCTCATCATTTGATTCAGTAAATGCCATTGGCGTATCTATACTCCGGCAGCACATAAAGTACTAAATGCGTACTTTATGCGTACTTTATGCGTACTACTAAATGCGTACTTTATCTCGTGACGTTTATGTTTATGTAATATATTTTTTTAGAAAAAATACCTTCAATAGAATCTGGATTTTAGTACTGTTATGCGACTTGCATTAACAGAAAAACAGAAAAAAGATACTTTTATGTAACTTGCAAGCATTTTTTTTTTTTTTTTTTTTTTTTTTTTTTTATTTAAGGGAATTTATTTGAGGAATGCTCTAAGAGCAATTTTATTAGACTGATGGTCTTCAAAGCTGAAAAAATCGTATTTTCTCTTTTGTTTTAATATATTAAATAAATTTTTTTATTTAAAATTTTGTACTTATAAAAGAGCAATATTTAAATGATATCTTACACTGAAAAAAATTCTGTAACTGACATCTAGAATATAAATTGTGGCTCTAGAAAAAATAGTTCCATGTCATCCTTATAAATTCTAGTCCCCTTGGAAAGCGAGTTTTAGAAGCCCCTATTAGAATTCTAGAGCGATTGCCTGTAATCTCGAGGGCAAAGTTATTTAAAAATCTCTGCAAATAAATGAGACGACAAAAGGCGGGTTTCAGCAAATATAATCTTGGTTTGTTACTAAATTCTAGAAAATCAATCGAGAATTTCTCGCAATATAAGTGATTCAGAATATTTAGAGTATTCAGAATATTGTTTCTGCATCTAGAAATGTGTACACTAGAAATTCTCAACAATATTGTCTATTCAGTTTATTGGCGTGCCTTTTGCGAAAAGATCGGAAATCTATATTTCTAGTTAATAGATTTAGAAAATGGCCACTTATTCATTCTAGAGGAAGGTGGTAAAACTAATGCACCTATTATATAGAGGTTTTACGCACTCCATCAAGATAGAATTTACTACTGCTTAAAAGAAGGGTTTTTGGTTTTTTCTATTACAACTAAATTTCAAAAGCCATACATGGGGTAAAATACATCAAATGTTATACTGATTTTTTATACAATTCTGACAAAAATTCAAATTTATTTTTTTTTTTAAATCCTTCGTTAAAATAAAAAAAATTAAATCAATTTTTGGAAATACCAACGTGTAATTTTTAATGGGTGACAGAACCATTTTTTGCTCGCATATTTACAAATTTAATTAAAGTTTTGAAAAGCTCAATGGATATAAATGTAAGTTTTGTACAGGACTAAATCTGAGCCAAGTGTCATTGTTAATCATACTCAATCGAATGAGAAACGTTCTACATATCACCTTTCCTTCCATGAACACAAAACGGATATTCTGAAATTATTTTGGGGTACCTGATGTCTAAAACATAAAAATGTAAGAAAATACTATATATGAATGAAGGCATGAATTCGCAGGCTTCCTAAATTAGTTTCTTTGAAATGTATTTTATAACAAATAATTCTTTATTTGAAAAATCAACAGTCATATAAATAAATAAAGTTTGGCTTACCTGGATTGTCACAGGTAATCATATATGCCATTGATGAAGAACAATCTCCTTACTTTATCATCAGATTGTACGCTTGAAATTAGATGAAAAATGCATAGATATATATTTTATGGAACTTCTGTTTTAAACCATAACTACTTCTTTTTCTATAATAAATGTAGATTAGTATTTATGATCTTACACAATATGTAGATTAATTACTATTCACAATAATTCAGATATTGCTGCGTAATAGAAGAATGCCTAGATGTTTAGCTTTTAAATTTATTCATCTTAGACAAAAAAAATTACGATTAAATAGAATAAAAAATGGAACATCTGTCCTGAACAAGAAGAGTTACATGATTGAAAAAGTATTACAGTTCGTAGAGAGACGCGACATATCGTCACGTGGTGCGGCAGGTGCATTAAACAATCAGTTTGGCGGGAAGCAAAAGAAGACTGGAATATGAAAACGAAAGTTAATAAAATTGTTCTGAGATTAAATATCACAAAACCCCTTCTTAAGCTCAGAAATTTTTCAATTGTTCATTAATACATTTCTATGTCTATTAAAATCAGTTTTTGGCAGAGCTTTTGTGAGGGTATCGGCGGTCATTTCTTTGGTAGGTTTGTATTGAAGCTTGATTAGGCCTTCCTGTATTAGGTTTCGCAGAAGATGAAATCTCAGCTGTAAGTGTTTTGTTTTGGAGTGGAATTTATCATTTTCAGCAATCTTGATGGTAGATTGGTTGTCCTGGTACAACACTATAAGACAATGCTGATAAGGCTGTTGCGGCAAATTTAAATCATCTAGTAGCTTGTTGAGTCACTGTATTTCAAGTGCAGCACTCGCAGCTGCGACGTACTCAGCCTCTGCTGAAGACATGGACACACAGGACTGTTTCTTCGAAGTCCAAAAAATTGGATTTTTACCTAATATAAATAAATTTCCAGAGATGGATTTTCTATCACTTGGATCATTGGCCCAATCCGAATCCGAATATGCTCTAAGAACAGGTTCACCAGAGTTACAAAGTTTTAATTTAATATCTTGGGTATTTTTCAAATATCTAATAACACTTTTAACTGCCTCCCAGTCTTTCGCTCTAGGATTTTCGTTTCTACGGCTTAAGATGCCAACGGCAACACTTATATCAGGTCGCGATACTGTAGAAATGTAAAGTAACTCGCCTATAGCCTGTCTGTACATTGTATTGTTTGGTAAGAGATTATCGTTATCAGTTAATTTTATATACCCTGGTTCCATCGGTGTGTCAGAGGGCCGTGCGTTATCTAGCCCAAATTTGGTTACAATGTCTCGTATTTTATTACTTTAATCAAGCGTAATTACCCCTTTACAAGGTCTTTCTATATTTATGCCGAGGTAATATTTGGCTTCCCCAAGGTCAGTTAATGGATATTCTTCCCTAAGTTGATCAATTAATATGTCAATATTGTGATTTTTACCAGCTATAAGTAGGTCATCCACATACACAAGAATGTAAGTTTATGTGTTATCTTTGTTACGGATATATAAACATTTGTCATGTTGACTTTGTTTAAATCCTAATTTACACAATGATTCATTAATCTTCAAATTCCACGCTCTAGCGGCTTGTTTCAAGCCATATATTGCTTTCTTTAACTTACATATTTTATTTTCTTCGCCCTGGACAACATAACCCTCGGGTTGTTGCATGTATACATCTTCTTGCAAATTTCCATGTAGGAAAGCAGTTTTGATATCTACATGCCTTAGATTCAAATTTTTATATAGTGACATGGTCAAGAAACTTCTTAGAGTGGTATGCGATGCAACTGGTGCAAAAGTTTCGTCATAGTCCACCCCGTATTTTTGAGAAAAACCCTTGGCTACTAGCCTGGCTTTATATTTCTCGACTTGTCCTTGGCTATTGTATTTTGCCTTGAACGCCTACTTACACCCTACTACTTTGGTCCCTGGTTGAGCGTCATCAAGTTCCCAAGTATTGTTTTGTCTGAGTGAATTCATTTCGTCGAGTGTAGCATTCAGCCAATTTTCTTTTTCAGCTGGGTTTTGAATTTTTAGTATATCATCAAAACACTTAGGCTCCTCAATTCTTTTGTCATTTACTGCAAATGCAAATCTGTCGGGCGGAACACCTTTATTTAATCGTTGTAATCGTCGCGGCAGAGTTTGCGTGTCATCCGGACTATCGTTATCGCCCGCTATATCTATATCTATTTTGTTCTGTGTGTTTTCCGAATTTACGGTATACAAATCCACAGTACCGGAACCCAAAGATTTTATCTGCGTGCCGTTCGCGATAGTGACGTTAGAAACGTTATTTTTAAGTTCGCGAAATTTTAGTTTATCATTGCAGATATGTGAAGACGACCCTGAATCAACCACCCAATTTACAGTTTTATCTCCAACATAAAATGAATACAATTTATCAGCTTTTGGTTTATTGTTCTCCTCTGCAGTTTGAGCGCTATCTGGCTTCTCATTGTTCTGAGAGCATATGTTGGATCTGAAGTTGGGTTTTTTGTTGAAATTTTTACTGTAAATTTTAACATTAGAATTATTTTTATTTTTCAACTTATAACAATCTTCAATGTTGTGGTTGCTTTTCCGACAATATTTGCAGAATTTCTCCGATTTGTTATTGTTTTGGACTTTTAACGCTGAGTTTTGAAAAGTTTTGTTTTCTAGCCTTTTGTCATATTCATCAGCTAATTTGTTTCGTATATATTCAGGTGTCAATTGCGCTTCGTCTCTCGATTCGAGACTTCTTATGAGAACGTCATACGAAGGAGGGAGTGAGCATAGCATTAATGCAGCTATGTCCGATTCATCTATGACTTCACGTATGGCAGTGAGTCTGTCGCGTGTTTTATATATGTCAGCTATATGTTGGTTAACATCACCACCTTCAATTAATTTTATGGAATAAAGTTTCCTAAGTAAGAAAAGCTTACTAGTGAGTGATGATCTTTCGTGGACTTGGCGCAGAGCATTCCAGCACTCTCGTGCTGTATCTAGATTTGTAACATACACAATTTGATCATCATCAATAAGTAAATTAATAATAGCTCTGGCTTTTCTATTTTTTTAACGCCACTGATCGGTTATTGGGTTGGGAGGATCGTCAGTAATGACTGTAAAAAGATCCTCTTTTTGCAAGTACATCTCAATACGAAACTTCCACACATTATAATTTGTGGAGTTCAGCGGTTCTATTTGGATGTCTTTTGTTGCTGACATACTTAAACAAAATTTTTGTAACAGTTTCGTTAATATTTGTTCAATACGTAAACATTTATTTAATATTTTAAATCAACACAGTTTTGATAAAATTGTACTTGAAGAAGAAAATAAAATGAAATAGTTTTCATAAAATTAAGTACTAGAAGAAGAAGATAAACTTAAATAACTTTCTAAGTACTTTTCAATACTTTCGATTTAGTGTCACTTCAGTCCTCATGATCTATTGGAAGAACTATATATGAATGGAGGCATGAATTCGCAGGCTTCCTAAATAAGTTTATTTGAAATGTATTTTATAACAAATAATTCTTTATTTGAAAAATGAACAGTCATATAAATAAATAAAGTTTGGCTTACCTGGGTTGTCACAGGTAATCATATATGCCATTGATGAAGAACAATCTCCTTACTTTATCATCAGATTGTACGCTTGAAATTAGATGAAAAATGCATAGATATATATTTTATGAAACTTCTGTTTTAAACCATAACTACTTCTTTTTCTATAATAAATGTAGATTAGTATTTATGATCTTACACAATATGTAGATTAATTACTATTCACAATAAATCAGATATTGCTGCGTAATAGAAGAATGCCTAGATGTTTAGCTTTTAAATTTATTCATCTTAGACAAAAAAAAAATACGATTAAATAGAATAAAAAATGGAACATCTGTCCCGAACAAGAAAAGTTACATGATTGAAAAAGTATTACAGTTCGTAGAGAAAAAGTATTACAGTTCGTAGAGAAAAAGTATTACAGTTCGTACATATCGTCACGTGGTGCGGCAGGTGCATTAAACAATCAGTTTGGCGGGAAGCAAAAGAAGTCTGGAATATGAAAACGAAAGTTAATAAAATTGTTCTGAGATTAAATATCACAACAAAAGATAATGGAACCTTTTCCCCATTTAATGCGTTTTATTAACGAAGGCCTTATGGCGCATGCGCAGAATTTTTACCCATATCCCCAAATCTAATGAAAACATTTTAATTTTTCGATATATATATATATATATATATATATATAATTTTAAGCTGGGCAAAGACCTAAATTCCAGCCGAGTGTCGTTGAATTCCATCCAGTCGTTACTGCGTGATACTCAGACAAATATAATGTACGGACAAAACGACACACATACACACAAAATTTTCTGAAGTCGTTTCATGTTGCATAGAACGTGAAGATATCGCAAAATTTTTTTTATTCTGACAAATTTACAGACAAAAGCCTGATTTTATTAATATATATTTTTATACAAAATTATATTTTTAAAGATCTTACACTGAAATTTGTAAAAGATTATAAATTTTTGAAACATTATATTAATTCATATTATCTAAGTACAAAAAGCATACTATTACAAATTAAAAAAATAAAATAACCTTACATTACTTCTTGAAATTTGCCTTAGTACTTGCGGGAAGGGTTATATTAAGTTTCATATTATATTATTTCATATTTCTTTTATTTCATATTTCTTTTATTCATTCATATTATTTCTTTTATATTAAGTTTCAATAAAAGATACGTAAACCTCAAATAAATGTTAAGACATTTTCAAAAGGATTTATTAATTGAAATAGATAAAAGGTAATGTGAATTTATTTTAGCTTTATGTGAAACATTAAGTTCGTTTGATAAGCTCCACTTAATGTATTAATTAACAAATTTGTTTTAATATAAACAGATGAAAATTTTACTTGCATTATTCATTCATTATGAAATTTGAATTAACAAGTAATTCGTAATTTGAAAATGCAGTATATTTTTATATCATACATGCAAATATTTCTAATTTCGTCGTACAATTTATAATTATTAATATATATATATATATATATATATATAGGGGAAACCCGTGTACCTAGGGCCATCATGTACCTAGGGCCACCCCACTTTGTTTGAATAATATTTAATTTTAAGTTTTAATACTCAATTAGGCAAGTAACACCCCCAATTGTTCTTTTTACAACTACTTTGGAACTTTTGAGGAGAAAGTTTTGAGAAGTTACATGTAGAAAACGAATTTACATGGTTTGAAGTAAAATTTTGCAGCTCATTTCTTTTGCTATTTTACAAAGGCAAATCAAATATTTTTCTTTCGTTTTTAGTGTGTAATGTTGCTTGTTATATTCAGTAATAAATGAGATATTTACTTAGTCCTCTCTGCATGTGGATTTTTTAGTGGAGGGCATTTTGAATGGAGTTACCAAAACTTGTACCTAGGGCCACATAGTTGCATTGTACCTAGGGCCAGTGTGTTTGGACCATTTAACACTTTCGCGACCGCATGTTTTTGTCTTTTTGACAGTAAGGTCCGCCTGTGGGCGATTTTCTCCTAAGTTAGAATTTTTCAAAACAAAATTTTCCGTATTCGCATTTATATTACAAATGGATATGCATTATAATTATACTCTCTCTCTAATTAAAATATTTGCATCCATAGTATACTGATTGTATAAATATGAATATTGTGTATATGTTTTAGAAACAAATAACATACAAATTGTAAAAGAAACGCCCACTGGTGGAGTTTCATGTTTTCAAATGACGTGAATCTACATCAGCGGTCGAGAAAATGTTAAGAAACAACTGTACAGCCTATAGTAATTGGATGCTGGCAAACCCTGTAAAACCAATCACTATATATGACGTTGCTGAAAGTGTTGGCATGTCCTATCCGTCGGCCTTTACTCCCGTAAACATTCTATCAGGCTTTCGTGTATCCGGCATATAGCTAATAAATCAAAACACATTCACTAAGGATGAATATTTAAGTTGAAATGTGACTGAAAGACAAGACCCCTCCATAAATTAATAAAGATAATAATAATAATAAAAAATATTTTCCAGGAAGAACCAACAGTGATTGAACTGGATGTCTCTATTTCGAGTCCTGTTAAAATTTCGAAACCTTCAACATCTAACATCTTTTCGTGTGTCATGCTTTAACAGGTACGAACCTAAGCAAAACCTTCACCTAAAGGAAAACGTCCCACATCAAAGAAAACATGTGACCGAAAACCAAAGAGATCTAGAAATCCAAGAGACACTCCAGAAAAAAAAAGAAATTGAAAGAAATTGAAAAAAAAAAAAAAAAAAAATGAAAGGTTCTGTTAGAATATCCCAAAGAGAAAAAAAAGAATGAAAAAATTCGTATTTCAAACTAATTCGTATTTCTAACATGATAATTATTATATGATAAATAAATATATTACTTGATATATATATATATATATATATATATATATGTATGTATATATTTATAAAATATATGTTTATATGCTTATTTTCTATTCATTACAAAGTGAAATCTAAATTTGAGAGAATGGCCCTAGGTACAATGAGGTCTGGCCCCAGGTACAATGAGGTCTGGCCCCAGGTACAGTGAGGGTGTTGTATCTAGGGCCACGAGTGAAGTTTTTTTAAAAACCTTCTATTTGTCGGAATTTATTATTTTAGGTATTTATATTAACCCCATTTGGAAGTAATTAGTCCTAAAGATATGTACATATCAGTTTCATAATTTTAAACAGGTCAAGGGCTCTGTTTTGGGGCATTGAAAAAAAGCGGCCCTAAGTACATGGGTCTCCCCTATATATATATATATATATATATTATATATATATAAATGTGAATGCCCGTGAATTTATTTGACTGAGTTTCAAGCCAAAACTGCTCGACGGATTTCGCTGAAATTTGTAATGGAGATAGCTTATACCCTAACTTAAAAAATTGGCTACCTTTTATTCCAAAAAACAATTTGTTTTTGCGATTTTTATGCATAAAATAGCGATTTTGTAAGCTAATAATAGCAAAAAATCAGCCATTTAAATTTATACATAATTTAATTGTTGCCAAAAAAAAAAAAAAAAAAAACGAATTTATTTATTTTTTTCAACAGGAAAATAAATACATTTATCTAAAAGTGAATGATAAAAAATTATGCATCTCACAAAAATTGACGTCATTTTTAATTAAAAATTTCTTTTACACATTGATAAAGTGCTAATACGCAAGCGAAGTGATGACGTAACTGGCCGTTTGTGGATTCAAGAAAAATACGTCCTATGTTAAACGCCCATTGGATTTTTTGTAAAAAATTATTAAAAATCGAGGAAAATTATTTCCCGATTTTAATCCCCATATTTAGGTATAGATATGTATTAGTTATCATGTCCATGCGTTAGATTAAGTTATTTTTGTTGTAAAATTGACAAAATTTGAATTTTTAATATCAAAACTCTAGGAAAAAATGGCAAACTTCTATATTCGATTGAAAACACAAACATTTCATTTCAAAGGATGATATTTACACAATATCCAACTAATACACTAATTAAAAGGAAAATGATAAATATTCTATCATAATTTGAAGTCAAATTTCTTTCCAAATGTCTAAATAAAGTATCTGATATAAGATACGATATTGCAACGGAATAGATTTGATATCGGTCATCCTTAGCAGAAAAAAAAATATATCGACAAATTATTTGGCGAACATAATTTAATTCCTTTCAAAAATCATGGTTATTTTAACAACTTATATTAAGAGAGTAATGAATAATATGAAACAATATTTCGTACAAAGCATATTACGAAAATATACATCTGGCATACATATTTTCGTATTACGTTTTTGATCACCAAATACAATAAGCGCCAAGAACGACAGAGTTTTGAAATTTAAAATTAAAATTTTGTCAATTCGATAGCAAAATAACTCAATCTAACACATGCACATGATAACTATAATCTATACTAATATTATAAATGCGAAAGTTTGGATGGATGTTTGTTACTCAATCACACCACAACGGCTAAACGGATCTGGATGAAATTTTGTTTAGAGATAGGTAATAGTCTGGAATGAGACATAGGCTACTTTACCGGGAAAAATGTAAATTTTTAATCAATCTTCTGTATAATATAAATATTTCTTCTATAATAAAACTTTAAAATAATTTATTTTAATTTTTAATTGTTGCCAAAAAATATTTCACGCGAATAATAATAAAAAAAAAATAATACATATTAAATTTGCTTAGGCACATGACAACATAACGTCCTTATCAAAATTAAATAATAAGAAAATGAAAGCTAATTCAGATCTGTATTAAAGAGCTTTATTAGTTGATAATCCTGGGTATATTTTTAATTTTAATACTGAAGTAGATAGGACATTTTGCGCCAAGGACTTTATTTTTGTGACAACAACCTTAAGCCAAGTAGTCCATAAAAAATATAAACAAATCTGTACATATAAAAGAGTAAACTCAATGATTCACTGACTCAACACTGCCATGACGATTCTGTGCGAAAGAGGGTCACAAATTTTAGTGACCAGGTTGGATTTCGGAGCCTGACCCCCAACTAAGACGGAATTTTGCAAAATACCCCCCCCCCCGTCTCCTTGGGGGGCAGAAGGCTTAACTCGGCTCCAAATTACTTAACGGTGAAGAAATTGCAGATGGAAAGACCAGACTTCATTACAAAAAAATTATTTTCTGCGATTTTGGAATTTTGGATTTTTAAGGGGGGAGGGAAGGGAAAAGATTTTGGAAGAAGGGTACTCAACACACGAGGAAATCGAACTGAACACACACTACAAAGGGATTTTATGAAATTCCACCCTACCGCCCTTTGGAGAATGGGGGCAAAAACATGTATTCATGCGTAACGCTGCACTAAATTATCTAAGGTTGGACATTTTTTATGTAAGTGACGATTATATGTATCTAACTCATAGTATGAAGAGATTTTACGAAATTCACTCCTCCTTCCCTCCTTTAAGAACGGGAGGAGAGATTAAAAAAAAAAAAAGTTTTAAAGCATAGCTCAGCTTTAAATAATTTCATGATCTCAATTTTTTGATGTGTCGGTCAGGTATGTGTATGCAACATGAAATATAAAGTAATTTTGGAAATTTACCCTCCCCCCCCCTCCTTCCTCTTGGGGCGGGCGGGGCAAAAACCACATTTTGAAGCTTAAATCCGTCCAAATTACCTAAGAATGGCGAACTTTGGTGTGTGGATGTTAATTAAGTGTGCGAAATATTCCCTTTGATGAGATTTTGTAAAACTTTCAACTGTAACCGCGAGGGAGGGGGAGTAAAAAGCAGGTAAGGGACTGCCGAAGGCATTGGGCAACTTAAAATTAGATTTTGACGGATTTCAATGATTTTTTCTTTTAAAGATATTTTATTATTATCAATGATATACTGTTTTGGGGATTCATTTCAATATAATGACCAGCGGGCAAAGCCTGCTAGTATATATATATATATATATATCAGATTTAATTTACATGTTTTATATTTATTTAATTTTTAAAAAACATGAATTTATGATTTAATTGAGTATTATAGTAAATTCAATTTATATAAAAATAGTTAAATATTAGTATTTAAAATGGTAAGGCAGTTTATTTAATTTAATTTATTTATTTATTTATTTATTGTATGAACATGAATTAACACTTATTTTATTAATTTACTAATTTACATAGTTTATCTGTTAAATTAATAATATTAATTTTTATCTTAGTTACAAAGTTTTATACAAAATTCATAGTAAAATTTAAAATGCTGTTTTATCTATCCTATTAGCAAACGAAATTTCTCAAACAGATATACGTATAATTATTGAATATTTAATTTAGATTTTAGAATATTAGATTTAGAATAATTAGATTTAGATTTAGATTAAATTAGAATATTAGATTTTATAAAATAAACATTTTTTTTTTTTTTTTACTAATTAAATGTATATTTACAAAATACAAACTATTCTCATAAAAAAGTTTTATTTGAAGAGAGTAAGAATAAATAAAAATTGTTTTAAAATATACAAAATGCATTTGATAATGATATCTTATTAACCACAAACCTTAATTTTTAGCACGTTTCCTATCACAAGATATTCTGATCATTAAAAGAATTTTACAAATATTTTAAAGAAACGCATTCTTTATTCACAACATAAAGTAAAGAAGTAAACAATTCTGTTTCACTAATAAAAGTGCATAAATTTTGCTAACAGTTTTTTTTTTTTTTTTTTTTTAAGGATTTCTTTTTCTTTACGTAATGAGATAGTATGCTGTATTCTGAAACGAGAAAAAACAAAAACATAATGCTAACTAAAATTAGAAGAAAATAAAAAAGTTCGCATCTTAACGTCTGTAATTTAAGATTGTAGATTAAATGTTAAAAATGCATCTTTATAATTTCAGTATTAAAACAGTGAATGGTGTTTATTAGTTCCCCATAATACTATAGGTATGGGGAACTTACGTAACCGTGAAAAATTTCGACCTCGGTTTTTTGACTTTTTTATACGTTTTCAGGTGTGAGGAATCCGAAAATGACAAAATTTGTATGGTGTCTGTCGGTAGGGTGTCTGTTAGTGTGTCAGTGTGTCAGTGTGTTAGTCCGTTAGTTTTTTAGTCTGTTTACACGATATCTCACGAACAAATGATCGCAGAGAGGTCAGATCAGTTTTAAAATATTACTTTCGATGCTGGCAAGAACCCTATTCATTTGGAACATTCGAATTAAAAAACTTCGTAAGTTATTAGAAATTTACGATTTTCTTAACATGGGAGAATAGGACAAAAATTCACTTAAACGTGCATTAAATGGGAAATTTTGACTGTAAAAATATCAGACCAGTTTTAAAATATCAGTTTTGATGCCGGAATGAACATCAGTAACTATAAATATGCTACTTTAAAAATTTCGCAAGTTATTGGAAATTTACGAATTTCTTAACATGGCGGTATAGGGCAAAATTTCACATTAACGTCAATTTTGAGGGATATTTTCATCGTAAGATGTCAAACCACTTTCGAAATATTATTTAGGATACTGGCATGAATATCATAGACTATGAGTTTTCCAATTAAAAAAATTCGTAAGTTATTTGGAATTTACGATTTACATAACATGTCAGAATAAGGCAAATGGGGCATAAAATTCCATTTTCAGGATCATAAAACATTAGACAACTTCAAAATTACATTTATGATACTTGTTTAAACATGATTGAATACAAATATACTAATAAGAAAATTTTGTAAATTATTCGTAATTTACGATTTTATCAACATAGCGAAATTGTAAATTTTTCATATAAATATGAATTTTG